>MNCI01024072.1:427670-438666 GCA_015680685.1 Gnetum montanum | reverse complement strand
CTAATTTTCCCCAGAGAAAGAGATAGTTCCACAAGAAAACTAGAAATAGAGAAAGATTCGATGGAAATAGATAGAAAAGAAAGAAGATTTGTGTGGACCTCAAATATTTGAACAAGGTAAAATGACACGAGTAAACACTTCGCAATAATGCTATCACAAATTCAATAACTACGAATTGTTCAACTTCCAAGGCTCAAATAAGCAATTTCTTCAAGACAATCCTACTATGCTACCAAAAAAATTGTTGTGTAAACTATCACGTACAAGACTCCATTTTTGGCTAGATAATGGACGTCAACAATTGCATTCAACAGAACCTTCAAAAGACTTAACAATTTCTGATTGAAATACCATGGAAATTCACTTTAAAGATAAAAAGAAGCTATTCTGGTCCCATCAAAATACCAAAGATTTTCTGAACCCTCTTGACTATTGAATCATTCAACAGCATGACTACAAGCAAAGGCTCTCTTACAACAATCTCAAAAGCAGTTCTTATATGTTGCACAATAACCAAATTTACTACTAAAATGCTCTTAAGGCTTTTTAACACAAGCACTTCTATGGCAAAATTTTAATAGAAATTTTCAATCGTACAACAAGAACAATAAGAGCAATCTAAAAATCCCAAAATTACATGCCAAGGATGATACTATCTAAACCACTAGCTAAACAATTTAAATAAAATAAAAATAAAACATAACTCATAGGACTATGACAAAGAGGCTGAAATCCTTTCTTTAGTAAGTCATCTTACAAGCAATCTTCCAAGAGTCTGTCTCCAAGTGAGAGATCCCAAAAGTGTCATCCCCCTTGTGTTCTGAGACCTCAAAATGTGTTGTCTCCCTTGTGATGATATCTTGGCCCCCCTCTTCTTCTTAGAACAAAAGTTTACAAGTTCAGTACAAGATCAAGATTAAAGATAGATTGTGTTTTTCTTACCAAGCCTCTTATCAACACTACAATTTCGCAATCCACGAGCCGACATCTTAGCTGCAAAAGATGGCGACCAGACAAAATATTTTGATTCGAATTCATTCGTGCAGACCAAATTGTTGTGTTGAAGGCATTTTATCATTCCAAGGCAGGCATAGCTGCTGTGACTATGGGTGGTGGAGTTGGCAGCCTAGATGCTGGCACTAGGAAAATAGTTTAATCCAACGGAGCAAGGCAGAGAGAGAGGCATGCATGCAGGAACGCAATGTTGTATATCTGTGCATGCTGTATTTTTGTGCTGCCTACCTGCCAAGATGGACAAAAGCAAGGGAAGGGAAGTCCATTTCCAAATTCTCTTTTCTCCATTTCGTTCCTTTGGCTTTCTCACAAATGGCGGGAAGACTCCAAAACGTTCGATGATGGGGGCCAGCGACGCACTGCTTACAATTGCAGCAGCAAGCACTTGCGCCAAGTCCCGCAATGCACCAGTAGCAGCAACAATAAAAGAATTCGACATGGCCTCCACGTAGACGCCCATGGAACCACGGACACTTCCATGGCCCAGCAAGTTGTGCTAAATGCCATTGTCGCTGCCTCTGCCTCTGACGATAACCCTAACACGCATTCTGCCATCATCATTGCCAACCCGAATACATGCCTCGCAACCCTCCTGGAAACCTGTCACTGTTGATGCTGCATAGCTACACCATCGCCGCTCCATCAGATGATTAATCTCCTTGTCAACTCCTCAGAGGGCCAAAACCACCTACGACGGCCTTCATGCCAGCAACTTCATTCTCCCCGTGTCATAGCAACATTGTCAAATTCCTCAGCATGACCATGCCATCGAAGTCCTTCACTACTCCCTCATTCTTTCCGCCATAGAAAATCTCCTCCGGATTTGCTGTTGTGTTTGTCTTGATCACTGCGTGACTACTGCTGCAGTTGGTAGCCATGCTTCGGCAAATAGGATCACCTACATCTTTTACATGCTGCAGAGATTCTCCAGTCACAAGCACTAACACACTACCGTGGTGTAGGCAGTAACAATATACAGAGTTTCTGGGACCATTATCTTTGCATTTTGTTGTAAAATATTCTTCACAACGTCCATCATAACACACGATAAAACACATCAAAAATCACTATAATATTTTCCTGATCATAAACAGTTGTGGGGCATTGAGCATCACAATAATCACGGTTGGGAAATAGACAGATCATGGGTGAAATGAATCAAAATTTGCGCTGCAATTTCTGCTCATGACACCAAGATGGATAATTCCCTGTAAATGTAGCTACAACATCTAGCATATGTCATTCCAACTTTATGGTCAATTAACTATTGCAGAATTCTTCACAGGAAAGAGCATAATCCTCCTTAAACCATTTTAGTTCATTAGGATTCTATACCTCACCATTTGCAAATAAGTCCACCTGTTCCATGGAATGGCCAAAATGTGCCAACATAGACATAGAGTGTTAGAACAAATAGATAGTTATTATCATTGTACAGAATGAGATGCCTTAATAAAAAATATTCATACACATATGAATATTAGAAAAGATGAATAAGATCAAAAATATAAAGAAGAAAAATTAAGAATGAAAAAATTAGAAGAAAAGCGTACAAAAAAGTATGAATTAATGCAACATAAACTTACCAATGAAGAAGCTTTTGAATCAGTTTGAAGATTACAAGTTAAAAATTCTTTATCATGTCCAGCAGATATAGTTTTCCTATTAAATTGGACAAGCACTACATTAGGAGATGTAATGTATTTAAATAGAATCCAATTAGAGATATTAGAAGAAATGCTATACAAAATATTAATAATGAAGTACAATTAGACAAGTGTGGGTACCAAAAGGGTCTAAACCATCGTCACCTTATAAACCTAGTGCACCACCTTTACCTTCTTCTCCAGAACAAGTTTTCTTTTCTTCTTCAGCACCTAAAACTATAAGAATAGATAAGAAAGAATGGAAGAAACAACAAAAGGCAAAAGCCAAACAAAAAGGAAAAGGATTAGTCATTTCCGCTAATACAACATAATCAAATGAAAAAAAATAAAAGTACTTCTACTTCTATCAATACTAATGAAGAAGAAGAAATACTTATACAAAAAATAAGAAAAATAGTACAACAAAGAGAAATGGCTACATTAATGCAAACAAGAAAAGCTGGAGATAAACAGCCAACGTTTAGTTTGGATATAAAGATGTAAAAGGATGACAAGATGTAATTGATTCTATATAATCATATCTTGATTACAAATACAATTAGAGCAAAAATCTACAGCCAGAGCAATACTCAATGCAACGTATAATTTTAACGGTATTCTCAGAAAATGGTGGATGCATATTTCAACACATATAAACCAAAGGATTATAGGCCAACCCATAGTAGTATTTTTAAGTGCAATAATAAAAGAATTTATTGAACAAAAGGAAAATGTAGAAGAAGTATATCATAATAGTTACTTTAAAGCCAGATTAACTAAGATACAGGATTTACCTGCATTCTTAAATGAAATGGAATATTGGTACTATTACGATAAACTTACACATGAAGTTGCCGTCAAAGAACATTTGTTAGGTTGTCTTCCTTAACCATTCTACAACAAATATACACAAGAATTAAAGAAGCAAGGATTAGTATTGGTAGAAATGAGTTTTGGGAAAATAAGATAATTCTTAACAAATACAAATCGAGAATTATGTTATACACAGAAGGCATAATATCTTGTCCAAGATTTAAGTTATAAATTAGGAAAAAATTTATGTCTATAACTTTGTCCAGAAGAAAAATATAGTAATAAAAATAAAGGTAAATAAATATGTAATAAATGTCATAGTAGAAAAAGTAATAAAAATTATAAAGCAAGACCAAGACAACAATACTCCCCTACTTAAAATTATTATCATTGTACAAAATGCAATTCCGATGTGGTGCTCACAATCCTTCCCCGCTTAAAATTAGTAACAACCTCAAAGCATGGCCTAGGTAACCCACAAGGTTGCTACATTAAAAATAAGGGAGGATTCCGTCAATTCCAGGGAGTATGCCCATCCTATTCTGAGTCAAGTTTGAAGGGATCTTTAGTTCTGAAAAGTCCAATTACTAGGGCCTAATGTTGTAAAGAATTTTTGTTAAACTTGACCATCTTCCTAAGATCTGAACTCATCATAGCATCTAACACCCAGGTAAAGAGCATCACCCCTCAAGACTTGGCATGTCCATTCTTCCACACCTTGCCTAAAATGCCAAGCTATGAAAGGACATTAAGTGGTCTATCATTGCAACATGACAAAATACACTGACCTAGGGATACATGAGTTCCAAGGCATACCCTAACTCATTTGATTCAAAGGTCTAGGGGTCTCAAGTTCAACATAGCTCCTTGTCTATTTGAACCTTAAGCCCCATTGCCTATACAGCACTTCGAATGGCTCCAGGCACCTTCCTCCCTTGTCTAAGGCTGACTCTCATAGGAATTCACTCTCAAATCTTATAAGGCACCACATGCCATGCCTCTTCTAATTTTTATTTATTTATTTTTTTTTGCATGGGAGGTTTCTCTATCCATCATCGAAGTAGCCAAGGTGAGAGGTAGATTGCTTGCTCCCTAAAAAAGTCCAAGATCAAGTTTTCCTAGGACCTCAAATGCTCTAGTGGTTCCCAGCTATTATCTAAGTCAAGATAATGTTTCCAATGGATGAGGAACTCCACTTTCAAATCTACACCATGGCCAGTGGTCTGGAAGTTTCGAATTCAGTCTTCTCTCTTTCCTTGTATAGATTGTATACAAGGTCACTCTTGAATCGAAAGGCTTCTTTCCAGATATGGGAACCCATCTAGCAATGGCTTCAACATACTAACATGAAAAACTGGATGGACTTGGTCCATATTGATTAGCAGCTAGTCCTTGGTTGAGACCCCCTAAAATATGAAATTATTCTTGGGTTTGAAACTTCTAAGGTACAAATTGGGTTTGAAACTTCTAGGGTGCGAATGGGATGCAATCGTACAGTCGATGGGGTGAGGTCAAAACTATCTGACCATTAGGCATGCATAACACGTTTGATGTTTCCCTGTAGGCAATATCTAAAGCCTCAATCCTCAAGGGTGTTCCTCCCTCTGTTCTGGGGCCCCATTGTCAGCCAATGAGCTAATGTTTAATTAAGGACATATCTCATGTTACCATATCTTGGATCTCGTTGTGAGATCCCACACTTTATAATCAACACCTGAAACCTTTACAGGTAATTGTATAGAAGACTGACTTTGGGTTTTCAATGTCAATTTCTGGGGAGATAGTTGTGGTCGACCTTTAAGGTGTGTGTTCATATGTCCAAAGTTAATTTTATTGATCATCCAAAAGGAACCATCATACTTCCTCATCAACTTCGAGGTAGTTCCTTGTTTTGACTTAAATTGATGTGCCAACCTAACATGTACTTACACACAATAATTGAGATTCGTTCTTAACATAATCTCTTTACACGTCATACTCCACTATAATACTATAGATAGTGGACGACACATTATTCTAACATCATATTCCACTAAGCTAGTGGATGACAACTAATATTCCACTTATATGGATAGATATTTACATGACACATGGACATCTCTTTGCTGTATGTTACTCAGAATCATTATTGAGAGAATCTGAGTCTTCTGATGGCTCTTCTGAATCATATGCTAGTTTGGCTATGTATTGGACATAATCATGACCTCCACTTTGTTGATACTGATGAAAAAGTGGATTAATATGCCATAGCTCAAGAGATATTGGATTCTGACGATGCATTTCACAATGTTGATGTATATTTTCTACTGTTGCTATTAGAACATCATGATACCAAGAAAATGACCATGGATGTTCCCAATCTAGTCTTTTGCTGATACTGGTGGTTAGGTAATAACTTATATTAAAATCCTGATGAAAAGGAAACCAAGCCATAGATTGCAAACTGTTAAAATATAAAAAATCACAATGGATAGTAGACCTAACTCTTGTTCTAAGATGTGCTAGGTAAACTATAGGAAAATACTTTGAACATGCACCAAACTTAGTCCACCAAGACCAAAAAGAATCATTCTCTTCAGGTTTGGTATTGGAAAAAGTAAATTGGATTTGGTAAACATGACCATCTTGGGGTTGATAATACATCCAATCATACTGTAATAAATTCAAGTTGACTGCTTGCAGATTCATGGATGTTTTTAAGACTAGTTTTGCAAGATTTTCATATTCATCCCAAAAATAAGAACACGTTAAATTGGCATGAGAGGATATCCTTCTAAATTCATCTACTAGAGACTCCAATTCAAACTTATGATGATTTTGAATACTCAAAATCTCAAACTAACTCAAATACTGGTTATTCAATAGACATTTTCTAACCCTCCTACTAGATCTTAAACTCCAACATTGCTGTACAAGAAAATCTACAAAAACAAAAAAGTTAATTATGAAATTCTCTAGTAAGGAAATCCACTAGAAACGTTTTCTTACCATCAATATATTCAGAAGTAAAAGTAAAATTAGCTAAGAAAAGTTACCATTGTATAAGTCTTGTATGTGCAACTTTATTCATGTTTTTGACTTGTAAGTATTTATCAAAATGTTTTAAATTGCTACATACAATAAACTTCTTTTCTTGTAAAAACAATCTAAATTTATCTATTTCTTTTACTATAACTAATAATTCTTTGTGTGAACTATGGTAGTTTTTCTTAGCGTTATTAAAACTACCACTAGCATACCTACATATTTATATTATACCATTTAAATCTTCTTTCAACACTACTCCCTAATAATTTTTAGATGCATCCATTTCTAAGATTAATGTATCTGTTGTTGGCATTCTTAACTGTGGTAACTTGGTACATTGTTGTTTCAGGTGTTTTACTACCTCTATGTGCTTCTCAGTCCAAGGTCCAACTTCTTTTTGCAATTGTTGGTTCAAAATTTGTCTATCCTTAGTGAGATCTTTATAAAAACTTAATATATAATTTAACATCCCAAAAATCTTTGTAATTGAGCTTTATCTGTAATGACATCTATAAATTTTTGGATTTCAATTAAAATATGGTCTTGTAATGTAATTCTACCATTTTGAATTTATAATCATAAAAAATTTACTGTATCCGCACCAATAAACATTTTCTTTTCGCTTGGTAATAAAACTAAACCTTGTTCATCTACAATGTTATAGAATTGTTCTAAATGTTTTAGATGCTAATCTACATTTCTGAACATATCTAAAATGTCATCAATATATACTAAGATAAAATGATATGATTTAAAGATTATATCCATCATCATCTGGAATATAGATGGTGCTATCTTAATACTAAAAGGTAGCACCATCCACTCGTATAATCCTCCTGGTACCAGAAATACTATTAACCATCTATTCTCAAAATAGATCTGTATCTGCCAAAATCTTGATTTGAGATCAAATTTAGAATAAATATG
This sequence comes from Gnetum montanum, assembly GCA_015680685.1. NCBI lineage: Eukaryota > Viridiplantae > Streptophyta > Gnetopsida > Gnetales > Gnetaceae > Gnetum > Gnetum montanum. Next base: position 431,239 of record MNCI01024072.1, on the reverse strand, counting down.
GACATTTTGTAGTATTTGGAATAAATCATCCTTTTCTGGTATAAGATGTTGAACTGGCTTAATTAATTCATTTAAGAGTTTATAATTTACCACTAATCTCTTTTTACCCCTTTTTAATTCAGCTCTTTTATTGACATAGAAGGCTGCACAGGAAAACATACCAACACTTGGTTGTATTAGTTTCTTCTCTAGTAATTGTGCTATTTCTATGTCACATTTTTGTTTTCACTCTGGTGACATACCAATATGATATGCTTTGGCTTTAACCTTAACATGATCTAATGATTTTGTATGACACCAATGAGTTTTCTTATATCTAAAAGCTATTAGATCATCACTAGCCAATTTTAGTAATTTCCTTTTCATTTGTCTTAATAAATCATCTTTTTGTTGTATTTGATTTATCACCCATTTAGTATTTTCTTGTTTTAGTGGTTTCGAGTCAAATCTTATCGTAGATTGTTCTAATTTTTTATATCGAAATATTCTTAATTATATACTATCCTTGGATACTACTAATGGATCAAATTGATTTAAGTTATCTACTCCTAAAACCATATCGTATGCTAACCATTCTATAGCATAGATAGTTATATAAAATATCATACCTGTTGGAGATTGGATAGGAATCTTGGCTTCTTCTGTAACATATTTATCAACTTTATTAAAAGTAATAACCATTTTAGCTCTTGGTTGCCATAAATAATGAGGTATAATCTCTTTTCCTGCTAATGTGGCCTCTGCTCCTATATATATCAACACATCAATAGGATAAGGTTTAAACTTATCTAATTTTATCCACAGAGTACACATTGGAACTTGGAGAATTTTCTTTTTATTCATATTTATTTTAATGGGTTGAATTCTATTTGTTTCTAATTCATAGCATTGTCTTTGATCACTATTTTTTTTATTGTAATTCTTCAATTTCTTTACTTGCCCATTGAATAATATTTTGTAATTGTTTTATTATTCTAGTTCTCTAAATTGATCTTTTGACAGTATCAATACTAAGATGTTTATCTTCTTTTGATAATGTACTTGATACTTGGGATTTCTTTTCCTTTAATATTTGTTCTAATTCCTCAAATATGGATGGTTTTGGTTGTAATTCTAACTACCATTCTTTTTCTTTTATAAATTATTTATATCTCCTAATTTCTTCTTTCTTTTTACTTATTTGATTTTCTACTAGTAGATATTTATCTATATAATCTAATGAAATTTTTGTTAATTTATGTTTTAACTTTCTTAAGTCGGTATTTAATTGTTTTAATATATATCTATCTTCATGCAGAGACAATATAGATTCAGTATTTCTAAATGACGAAGCATGACGATGATTCATATTACAATAATAAACATCTTCATCATCATCATTTATGTGCAAGTCATCCGAGGTTGAAAATGTGCAAGCATTACCCCCCTCGGAAGAAGGTGATAATGGTGGTTGATCATATACGTCATAATGATCAGAATCTTCATAATATAAATCCTAGGTAGGATTATAATATTGTTATTGATCACTATCATCAAGAAATTAATAAAATTGTTCCAATAAATGATGCTTTTGTATAAAATGGATTTTACGTTAATCATTTCCTTTATTAGGACATGTGATTGCAAATTGATGACCATTACAAATAAAACATTTAACATCTTTTCTCGGAATTTTATTTTGACATCTTCGGAAATAACCTGGAAATATTTTGAATCTATGAACTGGTGCTTGTTTTCGTCTACATCATTGTCTTGGTCTTGCTTTATAATTTTTATTACTTTTTCTACTATAACATTTATTACATATTTCTTTACCTTTATTTTTATTACTATATTTTTCTTATGGACAAAGTTTTAAACATAAATTTTTTCCTAATTTATGATTTAAATCTTGGAAAAGATATTGTGCCTACTGTGTATAACATAATTCTTGATTTTTATTTGTTAAGAATTATCTTATTTTCCCAAAACTCATTTCTGCCAATACTAATTGATGAGACGCGATATGCACAAGCCGCAATATCGCGTACGCGATATCGTGGCCGCCGCGATATCGCATCCCCTGTACGTGATATCGCGGTCCACCGCCAAATCTATAAATAAGAGGCAGCACTCCCCTCATTTGTAATCCTAGGCGTAAAGTAGCGAAGCTCTGGTGGATTAATCACCCTAGAGATAGAATATTTTCCATGTGCCCGCAATAGGAGTCCCCCAAGTGAACGGTTCTTTATTCGAGCAGCTTTGTACCTGAACGCAAGTTGTGTATGGCAATAAAGACGAGCTTTGTGGATAAACCTTACAGTACATGGATAGGTTTATTTAATGTTATTTATTGCTTTCCTAGTAACGCGGCATGAGTACGACTTGGTTACGAGCATTGACGAATGTGTACGGCTAGCCAAGGAATCGGCTACTCATCGCGATTAGATTCTCTCACCCTTATCTCCTAGAACGTGGGACAAGTACGACTTGATTACGAGCATCTACGGATGTGTACGGCTAGTCAAGGAATCGGCTGCTTGTCACACTTAGGCTAGTTAGGTGCCTCAGTACGACCGCTTCGAGCACGTGCGTTACGTGTGGTAATCCCAGTAACGATTAGCGTTTGGTAGCCACAGTTGCACAGTTCAGGGTGTGTACGGCAAGTGGGAACGGATGCTGACGCTAGGACTTAGTGCTGTAGTTAGAGTTAGTTTTAGTCTCTCAACCTTTCACCCTTTAGCATAGGAGATAAACTAGAAAAGACAAAAAAAATCATATACCTCGAACTTACTTAACCATATACCATGACAACAACAAGTAAGTCAGGGAATACAATGATTACTTAACCCCAAATGTTCCTTGCGGTGTTTAGGCATTTAGTCTGTGCAGTTCGACCAGATTGCACGTGCTACGCTCGTTTCGTATGGTTGAGTGTAGGGGTACCTCGCCACTCATCATTGGCGCCGTTGCCAGGGACTAAGTGTTTTTACGCCAATTAGAACATTAGGAAATCTTTCACATCGTTGTGAGCCTTAACGAACCTTTGGGTTAATTAGTTAATTAAGAACATATATAATGGTGAATAGCACACCAATAAAATGGCTTCTTCTCATAAGGTTAACTCACCTAGGGATTACACAGAAAATAGTTAGCGACATACACATAACCTAAACCAGCCAAGTCCTCAGCAATCTAAGGTGACATATACTCATCCCGATGAGTATGTGCCTAATTTTACTTTTATTCTCCATCAAGATGAACAACTGTGGTGGAGAGATTTGCAAGGTAACATTGTGTTACCCCCAGATCGATCAGTCCCTAACATGCTCTTCCGTGCCTTGGCACAGATTGGCATGCAAGAACTATTTGCGAAATACGTTATGGATGACTTTGACACAAGGGATTATCATCCCACAGATGCCCAACATATTCGGGACTTAAGGCAGGAGAGCCAACACTCATTGTTGAAGGGCAAGGTCCCCAATGTCCTTAGTGAAATAGGAGACGAGAAACCCCTCACAATGGGTTTCCTAGAAAATGATGTTCCTCCTCCTCACAATGGTGAAGAGGTTAGGCATCAGAGCCTT
>MNCI01024072.1:397863-422810 GCA_015680685.1 Gnetum montanum | reverse complement strand
TGTGGTAATCCCAGTAACGATTAGCGTTTGGTAGCCACAGTTGCACAGTTCAGGGTGTGTACACTAAGTGGGAACGGATGCTGACGCTAGGACTTAGTGTTGTAGTTAGAGTTAGTTTTAGTCTCTCAACCCTTCACCCTTTAGCATAGGAGATAAACCAGAAAAGACCAAAAAAATCATATACCTCGGACTTACTTAACCATACACCATGAAAACAACAAGTAAGTCTGGGAAGACAACGATTAATTAACCCCAAGTGTTCCTTGCGGTGTTTAGGCATTTAGTCTGCGAAGTTCGACCGGATCGTGCGTGCTCGCTCGTTTCGTATGGTTGAGTGTAGGGGTACCTCGCCACTCATCACTAATCCTTGCTTATTTAATTCTTGTGTATATTTGTTGTAGAATGGTTGAGGAAGACAACCTAACAAATGTTCTTTGGTGGCAACTTCATGTGTAAGTTTACCGTAATAATACCAATATTACCACCATTACATTTTATCTAAAAATGCAGATAAATCTTGTATCTTAGTTAATCTGGCTTTAAAGTAACTATCACGACATACTTTTTCTACATTTCCTTTTTTTCCAATAAATTATTTTATTATTGCACTTAAAAATACTACTGTGGGTTGACCTATAATCCTTTGTTTTATATGTGTTGGAATATGCATCCACTATTTTCTGAGAATACCCTTAAAATTATACGTTGCATTGAGTATTGCTCTAGTTGTAGATTTTTTCTCTAATTGTATTTGTACATCAAGATATGATTGTATAGAATCAATTACATCTTAACGTCCTTTTACATCTTTATTATCCAAACTAAATGTTAGTTGTTTATCTACAGCTTTTCTTGTTTGCATTAATGTAGCCATTTCTCCTTGTTGTACTATTTCTCCTTTTTTTGTCTAAGTATTTTTTCTTCTTCATCAGTATTGATAGAAGTAGAATTACTTTTATTTTCTTCATCTGATTGTGCTATATTAGCGGAAATGACTAATTCTTTTCCTTTTTTTTTAGCTTTTGTCTTTTGTTGTTTCTTCCATTTTTTCTTATCTAGTCTCGTAATTTCAAGTGGTGAAGAAGGAAAAAAAACTTGTTCTAGAGAAGAAGGTAAAGGTGGTGCACTAGGTTTATCAAGTGTCGATGGTTTAGACCCCTTTAGTACCCATACTTGTCTAATTGTACTTACTTCATTATTAATATTTTGTACAGCAACTACTTGTAACATAGTTGCATGGTTTATTTCTTCTAATATCTCTAATTGTATTCTATTTAAATACATTACATCTCCTAATGTAATGTTTGTCTAGTTTAATAGACAAACTGTATCTGTTGGACATGATAAAGATTTTTTAACTTGTAATCTCCAGGCTGATTCAGAAGTTTCCTTATTTGTAAGTTTATGTTCGATTAATTCATACTTTTTTGGATGTTCCTCTTCTAATTTTTTCATTCTTAATTGTGCTTCTTTATATTTTTGATCTTCTTCATCTTTTCTAATATTCATATGCGTATGAATATTTTTTATTAAGGTATTGCATTCTGTACAATGATAATGACTATCTATTTGTTCTAAAACTCTGTGTCTACAAGATGGATTACCTTGTTCTACGACAGTTGAAGAAGATGTTGAAGCTTAAGACATTTTATCATCTTTTAATTTGTTGTTTAGTTTCAACTAATTGTAATTGTTGTTGTAACACAACAATTTGTTGTTGTAATTGTTGAACTACAGAAGATGATTATTCTGCTTCTAGTTTTTCCAATAGTGGAGATTCTTTTTTAGAAAATATTTTCTTCTTTGCCCTGCATTTTGGATCTAATGGATCATAAGATATAAACTTAGGAACCTCGAGATTAACCTAATACTTTCTTTGTGTATGAGTATGATATGGTTTTAAATATGAATAATATATGTCATACTCATTTGTTAAATCTGGATATTTAGTATGTATTAGTAAATCTTCTATATCGATCTCTACTCCGTATTCTATGTTCATTGTGCCTACCTGTGTCTTGGACTCAACAAATGGTAATAAGGTTTGTATACTAGTATTACTAAAAAGTTTAAAACATAATCTAGTACCTATGGTTGCATAAATAGATTTATCTACGATTTCTACAGGTAAGTATACTATAAGCATTAAAGATTTATATATATGGGGATCATGGAAGGACAAAGTAAAATTTTGAAGAGTAATGATTAAAGCGTCTGTCTCTAATGTTCCTTTCGCCTATGTAATGATTACATCTTCAAACTTCTTAAATCATTTGTATATTAAAGCTATCCAATAAGGTACACTCAAATGATAATTGAAGTAAGGATGTATATGGATTGAAATCTTTGCCAAATGGATATAATTGTAACCTTTCTTTATCCACTCTCTGGTTTTTACAAGTGAAAATAATGTTACTGCTACCAGCCTTAATCCTAATCCTACTATCTCTAAATTGCATTCAGACAAATACATCTCTTTAAAAGATTCAATAAAAGAGAGACTCGATTTATCATAGATTTCATTGCGTTTAAGAATTGGCAATAGAACTATACCATTTGTACTACTATAGAATTTAGAAATCCTATGAAAGTATGCAAAACCTGTAACACATGTTGCGTTCATGGACATGGTTGAATTCATAGAAGAAACTGGTCAATGCTACCTCTACTGCATGACTTACACGCCTGTCCTTCGACCTTTACTGCGCGACTTACATTGGTCAGCAATCTACAGAAACCTTCCTCCTAGAATTACAAAATAAAGCCTAATATGCGTTCAACAGATTCACTCCTTTCAAAGGACTCTCCACTCTGAATTTTGCCTAATACAAATGATATCACTTAGCTCAAATACCAATTTCTAAGTGCCACAGCGGAATTGCAAAAAATCACTCTTTTATTGCATAAGTGATTTACAGAACATAAGGGATGCTTCGCCAAGAATGCTTTCAAGTGCGCTATGAGTTGCTAGTTGAAATTTCTCTGCCAGATTCCTCTTATGTTTCATACAAACTTTTACATTGAGATTGTGAGAGAGGTAGCAGGATTGGTGGTTGCCTACTACCTTCTCCATAGTTCGAGGGTCATGAGGGCACAAGGGATCGCTTCTTATGTCTTCAAAACCATACTGGCATGGCAGTTCCATGCATTTGTAAGAGAAGGCTACAACCTACCTCATTACCTCACTCAGTAGGATCTTTCCTGGGAAGGTTGCGTAGTTCAACTCTACGTTGGGGTGTTTTTACTAGGTGTGTCATGGCATGTGCTATGGGATGTTGCGTGCACTCCTTAGAGCATGACACCAACTACCAACACATGGTGATGAATCTAGAGGGTTTAGCTAGTAGTCCCCGTGGTGTCCACGTGAGTGGAGTAAGGGAGTGTTATCTAGCTTGTTAGCATATCGTGAATATTGAATATAAAACACCACTCAGGAGACATGCTAATGCTAACACATTGTTTGTTGGCATGTGTTTCAGGATTGTTGATTGTTAAGGTGTATTCCTCTTGAGTTTTGTCCTGATTCAAAATCTTCTTGGGAAACTCTTGGGCTGCCAAACAACATATCCAAGGACAACATTGTTATAGATGGTATCGAAGCCTCAAAGTTTCAGTTACCAATAAAACTTTCTCGCTAAAGGGGTGAGAGGGTTTGTGGTTTGTGAGGTTTCCATTTTCAACTTTTGCTAGCCACTCTCCCTTTGAGGATGGCCTTGTGCTAAAGCTCTCTCTTGGGCAACATGGAGCCTGGTGGACTGAGTGACATGGCTGAGGTTCAACCAAACCCAAAAATTGAGGCTGAGATATAACTTGGTTAAGATGAGACTAAGTTTGAAACCTTATGGGACCATGTCAAGGAAATTGATGAGGCCTTAGCCTACCCTAGTCTAGAAAATGTGAAAGANATCCATTTTTTCTTGTGGTAAGTCAACATCTTTAAGAATGTGATGGATTGCTTTCNATGGATCTCCACTCCAAGGACAAGGTGAAAGTGGCAAAGGCTAAGGTTTTGATCTTGGAAGGTCGTCTCGATTGCATGATCAACCTCTACAAGGATCTATTTGGATCCTTGGAAGAGGCACAAACAAAAGCATCTTTGGTTGGGGACCTAATTAGTCAGGTGAAAGTTCTGGAGGATGCACTGGTGGGGGCAAATCAAGAACTATTTGATTTGAAAATTGAAAATGCCATCCTAAAATCTTCCTTAGCAAGATGCTTGGTAGACGAGCTAGCAGCGATGGCCTATATCAAAGTTAGAGAACCGAGTTCTTACAATGGCGAGAGAAATGATGCTAAAATTGATGCCTTCCTACATGATGCAGAGATGTACCTAAATACCGGGGATGTTCCTTCAACCCAAAAGGTCTCCACAGCATCTTAGTTTCTCATAGGAAGTGTTAAGCTATGGTGGCTTAGCCTCCTTTGTGCCCAAGAAAAGGGCACTACCACAGAAAAGATAAAGACGTGAAACATATTTAAAGCAGCATTGATCAAATAGTTCCATCCTGGGAACTCTGAATGGGTAGCTAGAACCAAGCTAGAGACCCTAAAACATTTAGGGAAGCTTGAAGATTATATCAATAGCTTCCAAGAACTCATGCTACTGATTCTCGATATGGGAGATCGGGATCATTTTTTCAAGTTTGTAAATGGATTACAGCCATGGGCTCAGATGGAATTGCGTCAAAGAGGGATTGACTCCCTCACAGAGGCTATTGTGGCTACTGGCACTTTTCTAGACTTCAAGGCAATGAAGCTAGATAAGGGTAAGCCTAGGAAGGAAAAGCATGTCATGCCCTCCCACTCTCAGAGAACATATATAGGTTTCATCAAAGGTGGAAATACATTCAAATCTATTCAACAAGGCAGTCACTTCATGGGTGGTCCTCCAGGAAACCAAAGCTCCCAACAAAAACGTAAGGATATAGCGAGCAAGTGGAAGCCTGGGGCCAAGAAGAAATAATTTATGGGAGGTGCCTTTAAGGGGCCAATTCAATGCTTCTTGTGTCGAGGAAATCACCTAGCAAGAAATTATCCCCTAAGTTCAGGAAGGACCGAAAATAGACAAGGGCCAACTCTACGGAAACAACTAATGGCACTTAATTATCACCCTGGCCCATGCCTTAAGATTACAGATGGAAGAACATTGGGGAACAACGAAGGCTAGCGGTTATGATGGAGTTATCTAACATGGTTACGCAGAGGTCAGGAGCTAGAAACTCCCAAAGTACTAATCCTGATAATTTACATCAGGTTCAACTGGCCCCAATCACTATGAGCTCAAGTCAGATAAGCGCCCTCATTAATAATTAGACCAATCACAATTACATGGTTCCAGTCATGGCGAAAGACTTGCAGCTAAAGATGGAACCAGTCCAAGCCTCCTGTAAAATGGCGAAGTTCAGACCCCTTCGATGCATCAAGGTGTGTTGCAATGTCCCAGTTCAAGTGGGCTCATGGCAAGGAGTTCTAGATTTTTCAATTCTAAATATGGACTCCTTTTAGGTTACATTGGGGCAATAATTTTTAGGTAAGGTCAAATTTTTCACAACTCCACACTTAGACCTAATCTTCATTTCGCATGAAAGCTCCCCATGCCTAATTCAAACTCATGGAGCATAGATGGGAAAGGATGAGGGCTTTAGCCCTCAAATTGTGTCACTAATAGTGATGAAATGCTTGGCCAGGGATCCTACTAGGAAATTTCTGCTAACTATGCAAACGGGTGATCCTTTTGAGGCTTGTGAATTCCAAACTAATATTGACCCATGCATAGCACAAGTGCTAGATAATTTTCAAGATGTGATGCCACCTGAATTGCCAGGAAGTTTGCCACCTCAGAGGGTCATGGATCATAAAATAGAATTGCAGCTAGGTACTGACCCTCCTATCTAAAGGTAATATCACTTAACAGGACTAGAATTGGGGGAATTGAAGAAGAAGCTTGAAGGTTTGATGTCCAAGGGATACATTCGTCCCTCAAAATCCCCTTATGGGGCACCGATATTGTTTTTCACCAAGGAGGACGAAACGCTACAGCTCTGTTGTGATTACAAGTTGTTGAATAAACACACTATCAAGAACAAGTACCTAGTACCACTCATTTTTGATTTGTTCAATCAATTGGCAGGGACCTGGTATTTCACTTGGCTAGACCTCTGACAAGGGTACTACCAGGTTCGCATCATAGAAGGGCATGAAGAAAAAACTACATGTGTAACTCGATATGGGTCATATGAGTGGACAGTAATGCCCTTTGGTCTTTGCAATGCACCGGCTACATTTTGTACCTTGATGAATGAGATATTTCGATCCTTCCTGGACAAATTTATGGTCGTGTATCTCAATTATATCTTGATTCAAAGCACACCCCTTAGACAAATAAATAGGCTATAAGCATTGGTTATGGGACTACAAAGACATGTTATCCATGCTTGAAGGTTCCCTCTAACTAAGGTCGTCTCTCTCACTTCCTACTTCTCTTTTCTTCTCTTTAAGGAACGGTGGTTGTTTTGTGGGAGCACTCTTGTGTCTTGAGTGGATATATCGATCTTAGAGTGATGATGTGAAGTCACTAAAAGAGGTTGTTTTGGTCTGGACTAAGGATAGATCTTCTCAAGTCATTTTAACCACAAGCTCCACAAGAGACTTCTTATGACCTCAATTCGAGATTTCATTCCACCTTTTCAATCATCCATCTATGCTACCATAACTTACCTCACTGTTGATTTCTATGTTATGCTCGATGTCTTAGTTTGATGTGTTGGAATTCTTAGATAGATTCTTCAAGTTGGTCCTTAACTTTTCATGACCATTAATTAACTCTGATGCCCATGGACTCCTTAGTTAAGGTTATGCAAGAGTGAAAGGGGCATGTGCCAACTATGAGGAGGACCCACTTGCATATCTTTTAGCTTTGTTAGTTAAGTGCCTTACTTTAGACATTGCTACAATCCTATCTTTTGCATATCCTATTGTGTATCCTACTCAGTGCTCCTTTAAACTTCCATAATATTCATTCTCCAAACTATTTTATCAACTTTCTCAATTTTCTGAACTCCAATACCCTCTTCTACTATTTTTACCATGTTCATGGCTTTCTGGATTTTTACCATATACTTGGGAAGAGAACCCACATCCATACCACCCTTCACATTTGTTTGCACAAATCCCTCTACCCTCTACCCAATTACCTCCTACTCCATCCATGTAGGGAGAAATTCCTTCACAACCGTAGCAACAAAATGATACGAGGGTTGTACATTCACAATCACCTTTTCTCCTGAGTGGTTTAAATAATTGATCTAGGAAATAACCCTTTTTTCGATCCAACGATCCTCCCAAACCCTCACAACCTAATGCAGCTAGTTACCCTACATCCCCAACACCCTCATCCTCTGCATCAAACACCTTTGAGTGCTCTTCAAACCAAACGCCAACTTGGATTCACACTACGATGTTAACTCATGCTATTTTTAATTAGATCAATACTAGTAATCATCCCACAAAAATATTTGACCCTAGAAGTCCACTCATTTATTTGCATATTGCACCAGAAAAATGAATCATCAACCACAAAAAATCATCACCTACGCAATGTTGATACAGAGAAGCAACAAATGCAAGAATTCATTCCATCAACAGCAAGAGCATCTCACTAGGATAAACACATAATTAAGGAAATTGGCCATGGAAAATTGAAATCTATCTATGGAGAAAGTCTGAGCCTTGCGTTAGAAGTCTACCATTGAGATTTCCGCCTAGAAAAATGAAGCTCTTAAGTTTGAAAGAGTTAAAAATCACTATAAAGACTAGGTTGTCTTGTAAAAGGAGGTAAATGAGAAACATATTCAAATGGCTAAGGCAAAAGTAAACAAAGCCCTCCAACAACTCCAACAAGGAAGAGAAGTGTGGCAACCCAACATTGATAGGATTGATGCCTATAACAAAGTGGAGATCCACCTAAATGATTTGTAGATTAAAAAAAATGATAGAATACATAGGATTGGCCAACCTCCACTATGCAACTCTAGTGATGTTGACTGTCAAATGACCACGGTCAGAATTGGAAAAACAAGTAGCCAACTAGTACTTGTTGTACAAGGCCGAGTTCAAGCACCATAAAGATACCAAGTAAAAGTTTGAAATAGCAAATGTTGAACTCAAAGTTCTTAGGACATGATTCATGGATCGACGATCAACTACCAAGAACTTGGCCAAGAGAATGAATGATTACTAGGAGCTAAAAGACACAATTAAGGTGTTTGACATCGATCACAAATAATTTGTTGCCTGGTTCATTAATGTTAAGGAGCTATTTCTAGCAATTCCATATTCTTGGAATGTGCCTGTTCCGACCCACATTGTCAAGCTATGTGAATGATGCATGATCCTAAGAGTAGGGAGGAGAAAGTGAAGGCATTTCTGGATGCCTTTTGCCTCATGCCAGGAGTTGTAGCAATAGGAAGATAGCTACAGCTACCTCAACTGTCGCACATGCCTAAAGCTAGTGAAGATCCCTCAAAACCTCAAGAGCCATCACCGCTTAGGACTGTCTGACTTTCTCCACCAACTTCATGTCATCAAAGGACGTGTTGTTCAATTTTGAAGAGTCATGTTATGATGTTCAATTTTTGTGTCATGAACATTGTAATTTTTGTAATGTGTTAATCTGTACACTTGGGCACTTAGTTTTGTCAAGTTAGTTTGCTTTGTTTTGTTAAGAGTCAGTCAATAATCTCATACCTTCCAAGTTTTGTAAAGAAACTCGAGAATGAGTTTTTATTCAGTCATGGGGGTATCATGGATCACGGTTGGTTGTGTCAATGAGACCTCGTCAACGCAGCCCCATCAACACGATCCTGTTAACGCATCATTTATTGTGTTGACTTAGCCCCGTTGACGCAGGGTCCATTTTTTACCATAAATACATGCTCACCAATCGCATTTATGGCATCCGCTAAATAGTAGTAGTCAAACTCTTGTAGTTTGTTCATTTGAAAGTTAGAATATTTCTCCCAAGTGCCTACAACAGGAGTTGTTAAGTATATGAATCTTTATTTGAGGATTGTTGTACCTGAGCACAACAGTGTGTCTAGCAATAAAGATGAGCTTCTTAACAAACCTTGTAGTATTCTAGATAGTTTAGATATTTATTTATGCATTTAATGCTTTCAATTAATTATTTAATGTTTTCTAGTAATTAAGCTAATTAAGCAAGATAAACTAGGTAGATTAAATACATAAGTATGACCACTTCAAGTGTAACATGTATTCGCTTAGTAATCCCAACAACGTTATTGCTTGGTGCGCCCAGTGGCATAGTGCTTGGTAACCCAACAGTGGATATGTGGGTTCAGGACATGCACAAAAAGTGGCATTGGATGCTTATGTTAGGATTAGTTAGAGATCAGTTAGTTAGTTAATTTAGATTAGTTATTAAATTACTTTATCTCTCTCTCCAAAGCACCAAAAAACATAAAATATATAAAAATCATATGCCTCAATTTTACTTAACCATACCTTTGTACTTCACAAGTGTAATCAGGAAGACAACGAATGACCTTAGGCAAGGTTCACTACCTAGAAGACTAGTGCATCGAAAATTATAAAGTCCACGAAATTCAACCGAATCACGCATGTATGCTTTGTGATTCGTATGTGATGAGCAGTGAGGTACCCCTACGCTCAACCATATGAATACGAGCATTTCATGCATGATCTGGTCGAATTCCAAGGACTAAGTGCCTATGCGCCTTTGTGGAACAATAACTAGTTGGTTAATCGTTATCTTCCCAAACTTACTTGTATGTCACGGTTGTATGGTTAAGTAAGCTTGAGGCATATGATTTTTATGACTTTTATGTGTTTTATATCCTGCGCTAGTAAGGAGGGGGAGAGAGATAACTAAGTAACTAATATGATTTAACTACTCATTAACTAAGTTCTAATTACTCCTAACACCAGTATCCGTTCCCACTTGTCGTACACATCCTGAATCAGTGCAACACTGCTAGGATTACCAAACACTAATCGTTACTAGGTTAACAAGAACCACATGCATGCTTGAAGCAATCGTACTGAGTGTATTTAACTAAGAGAGTTGTAGGGTGAGAGAAATCATTAATCAACTAGAAAATCATTAAATAATAATTAATCGCTAATTAATCTATTCTGTATGCTGCAAGGTTTATCATAAAGATTCGTTCACTCTATGACTCCTACTATGGGCATGCAAAAATAATTCTAAATCTAGAGGAAAAAAATGGCAAGAGTTTGGCTAATGGACTAACTTCTAATGTGGAAACCAAGGGTGCCACCTCTTATTTATAGGCAAGGAGGCAGGCCATGATATCAGGTATCTGACATCGCATGGTTCATATGATATCGTGGACGTGATATCGTGGACGTGATATCACGATTCATCATACCCCCATGACTGAATGAAAACTCGTCCTCGAGTTCCTTACAAAATATTGGGAAGGTATGGGATTATTGATTGAATGAACATTGACAGTGGAACGGGGTGACAAACTCAATGTGCCAGGTGAACAGACCAATAATACAATACATGATAGCATTAGTGTTCATGACCACAAAGGTGAACATTGTACATAAATGACATCCAGCCTTATTTGGCAGCTAGAATAGAAGGAGAGGGAAAAAAAAGAATAAGGTGTGTTGCTGTCGATGCCAAGATTGTGCCTTCCGTTGTTCATCCATAGCCATGCCACCAATCTTACTCCTTTTTAAACGTTCCAGTTTCGGTCCATCCTAACTGTTTCCTCCAAGTCTAATCCATTGTTGTATGATCGCCATCTGCATATACAACATAGTCACAAATGAGCGAGGGTAGATAAATCACAATGTAATTGATACCTTGCCTTGATGTAAAGTGCATTGGTTGAGTTGTGGTTATGGCAGATACTAATTCTAGAGATTTAACATTGGTGACTACCTAAGGTGTAGGGGTTAGGAAAAATCAAAAAATTTGCACCAAGGCCCCCATGACTAAGAGCGAACCTTCAGTAGCGATAGGATGAAAAAAGATAAGGAATAAGAAAGGTGGAGAAAAAGTAACAACGGAAACGCCAATAAAATGGATGTCATGGATGGGGATGAAACAAAAAAATTGTTGATTACAGGAAATGTTTAAGGAAAAAAAGTTAACAAATGCACCAAAAAGGAATGTGAATGGATCCTCCCCAAAGTAGGCTCATGCCCCTGATGCCCTAACAAACCCACAAACCAAAGAGTCCATAGGCTCTAGGAATGTCATTTTGAAACAAGAGTTAAATACTTACCCACAAGAAATTACCAAGGAAAAACAATGCATCAACCAGGATATAGACTAATGATAAAACTGGCAATGAGGTGAAAAATGGAAAAGAAAGGTGGAGAGGAGAGAATGAAATGGAAACCCAAGAATAAGGTTGTGTAAAGTCCCTTGTGTGTTTTATGGTTAATGTGACCGAGTAGAACTCATTCCACATCTAGGCTCAACAAACCACATTCAGTGACCTCACATGAACACATTTGACCAACCTATCCTCTTGAAGCAATAAGAATGCCTCTACAAAAATTCACCACCATTCCAAGGAGAGCGAGACGGAGAATTAGGAAGCGAGAAGGGCCTTAGTTAGAAGGAATCTTCAGGCATGGGTAACATGTCTTTCTCGTGCCATAACCAGTGCATGTAGCCCAAGTTCATTATTGTGTCTAAGGGGTGTGCTTTGAATTCTCACTATTTTTTTCTTTTTTTGTCTTTTTTGCATGAGAACCACACCATGCAAAGACTTATTTTTATGCACTTCACTTATGGAGATTTGATGAATAGCCCGAATGGCAAAAAACCCAATGAAAAAGCATCCAAACACTAAAGAGAATAGCCAGCACAAATGCATAGAATCCCCTTGAAGTCACACCCTTTTCATCCTTTGATTCTTTCCTTAGTCTAAGAAATACATAGCCACTAATTTGTTAACAGATTTATTAGAGAAAGGAACTATACAATTCTAAGCCAAGGGAGACCATAAGATTTTATGGATGTATGAATGACGTGGACTCATTGCCTGTTTAATCAAAAGAACGATACCTTAATATCAACATCATACTTCAAAAGTAAAATCCAAACATTAGCAATCAATATGGTATTATTCATGCCACCGTCATGAACACTTATTAGGTGATGAAAAAAATAAAGTGATCACACAAAGAAATGGTAAAAATATGAATGATGGTGTAAAACAAAAACACGAAATATTAAAGAAATGTGCAAAAAAAATGTGTAAAACAAAAACTTAGAAAGAACTGACAGCCTTCAATGATTAGCAGAGGTGGCCATCTCCCCCATGACTGAGTTGGAAGGAGTAGATCCAAAATAATGAGCAAGGTTGCCCACCTACAAAGGTAGCATATGTTCTGGCTGTCCTAAACTCATGGAAAGGTTTTGTTTGTTGCATGTTGACTAACAATCTTTTATCTGGGCTCTCAGGTTTATATATGGTCATGGCCCCTGAAGGAAAAGTTACATAGATAACGTAAGGTCCTTCCCACAGTGTTTGAAATTTGGTATGTTATGACAAATGTGTGGGGTTCTAGTAGAGAACCTTATCTCCTAGTTGATATTTAACTTTCCTAATTTTCAAGCCATGACATTGTTTATTAAATGCCTTGTGCAACTCATTAGATGACAAGGTAGCTAGTCAGTTCTCATCTAGCAAGTTAAGAGTCATCAACCTTTGTTTTTGTGCTAGATCAATGTTAAGGTTGAGGTCACATGCCATGGCTAGTGTACGGAGCTCGGTTTGGATAGGGAGCGTTGGAAGTTTTCCATACACTAACTCGTAGGGAGAGTAGCCTATAAGGAGTTTCCATGTGATGCGGTATGCCCAAAGAGCATCATTTAATTTAATGCTCCAATCTCGCCTATACTTGCTAATGGTTCTGGTCAGTATCTTAGTAATCTCCCTGTTGGTGACCTCGGCTTGACCGTTTGCTTGGGGTGGTATGGTGTAGTCAATTTATGCTCAACCCCTAAGCGTTACATTAACTTCCAAAAAGTTACACCTGTGAAGTGTGTACCATTGTCTAAGATAAGTGCATGCAACACACCAAACCTATTGACGACTTGTTATTGAACAAATCGTGCAACTGTAGATGATGTGCAATATTTTATAGCAGATGCTTCAGCCCATTTTGTTAAGTAGTCTACGGCAACTATGATGTAAGAATTTTCATTGGACATTGGTGTAATGGGCCCCATGAAATCAATTCCCCAAATGTCGAAGGGTTCTAACGGTTGAATCCATTGTTGCAGATCCTCCATTCTAGCAGTCATTCCCCCATCACGTTGACAGTGCTCACAGGATTGGATGAATTAAAGGGTGTCCCAAAACAATGTAGGCCAATAATACCCTGCAAGAAGGATCTTGATGGTCATTCATCTCCCAACATAATAACCCCCACAAGGACCCTCATGAGCATCTTGGAGAACTCTCAGTTGATCTTTATCAGGAACACACCATCGAACCAAGCCATTAGGACATACTTTGTAAAGTTGTCCATTGATCTCCCTAAAGTACTTGGCTCTGTGAAGAAACCGTTGTTTCTTCTTAAGATGTAACTCTTGTGGTGTTTTTTGGGTAAGGAGATAGGTAAGAATGTTACTGTACTAGTTTGCCTCTGTGGGTGATTGGTTATTCACTACACCAGCAAAGAGAAACTCATCAGGGAAATGATCAAAAATTGGATACTCATCCTCTTTGTTGTCCCAGCGCAACTAAGATAAATGATCGGCAACTACATTCTCGGTGCCTTTACGATCGATCATCGTTAAATTGAACTCTTGTAGGATTACCAACCATCGTATAATACGGGGGCTTACCAATGGCTTATTTATGAGGAACCAAATTGCACTATGATCTGTGTGTATGAATACTTTGTACACCAATACATAGTGTCTAAATTTTTCTAGTGCAAACATTACAACCATTAATTCTTTTTTGTAGTAGTGTAGTTAAGTTTTGCATTAGCTGTCCCAGCGCAACTAAGATAAATGACCAGCAACTACATTCTCGGTGCCTTTACGATCGATCATCGTTAAATTGAACTCTTGTAGGATTACCAACCATCGTATAATACGGGGGCTTACCAATGGCTTATTTATGAGGAACCGAATTGCACTATGATCTATGTGTATGAATACTTTGTACACCAATACATAGTGTCTAAATTTTTCTAGTGCAAACACTACAACCATTAATTCTTTTTTGTAGTAGTGTAGTTAAGTTTTGCATCAACTATACTTTTACTTACACAATGGATGTAATAAGGGTGTTTCTGGTCATCTAACTGTGTAAGCACAACTCCTAAGGCATAGTTGGACACGTCAATCATGACATGGAACAATTTGGACCAGTCAGGAGCTTGTAGAATGGGTGTTTCTACCAGCTTTTGTTTTAGAGTTTGGAAAGCTAGTTCGCATTCCCTGGTCCACTCGAAGGGTATGTCCTTTTTCATTAACTCTACCAATGATTTGGCAATCTTTGAAAAGTTCTCTATGAATCTCCTATAGTAGCCAGTGTGCCCAAGGAATGATCGAATGTCTTTGACAGTTTCTGATTGACAGGTAATTCCTTGGATGACTTTGATTTTCTTAGGGTCTACCTCTATCCCTGCATGTGAGATTTTATGCCCAAGTACTATGCCTTCTTGGACCATCAAATGGCTTTTTTGCTAGTTGAGCCTCAAATTAGTTTCTACACATCTTTTTAAAACTTGCTCTAATTGGTCCAAGGCTTGATTAAAACTTGCTCCATAAGTGGAGAAGTCATCCATAAAGACTTCCACACCATTTCCTATCTACTACTAGAATATGCTTAGAACTAAGTGTTGAAACATTGCAGGGGCATTACACAAGCCAAATGGCATTTGTTTGTAGGAAAATGTTCCTCAAGGACTTGTGAATGTAGTTTTGGCTTGGTCTTCTGAAGCTATTTGTACTTGGTTGTATCTGCTATATCCATCCAAAAAACTATAATAGCGATGCCCTATGATTGTGTCTAAGACTTGGTCAACAAATGGCAACAGAAAGTGATCCTTGAATGTTGCCATGTTTAGTAGCCTAAAATCTATGCACACCCTCCATTTGCATCCCTTTTTAGGCACGATTACCAAGGGGATAACCCATTCGCTATCAGCAATGGGGTATATGAACCCAGCCTTTAGAAGCTGTTCAATTTCTTCTTTTACCACTTGCTTCAACTTTGGGTTCAATCATCTCTGTGGTTTTTTTTTAGGCTTCATGGAGGAGTTAGTATAAATCCTATGTTGGCATATCCTAGGATCTATTCCAGTTAATTCTAGATATGACCAGGCGAAGGCTTTTGACCACTTTTTTATTACCTTTAGCAGACTCTCTTTTTGTTGCAGAGCAAGTCTCGTGTTAATGATTACCGATTTTCCATTCTTAAGGAACGTGTATTCCATACCAATGGGTAATGGTTTTAGCTCTAGGGGCTCTTGTTTAAATTTCTTAGGAATTTCCAACTTTCCCCAGTTGATGTTTTCTAAGTTAGGACTGGGAAGTTAGCGGTGGACTTGCTCTAATGTGTCTATGCTATCTATGTAAGCGCAAGTCAAACCATCAGTTAGTTCCATGCATATAAGTGAGCTTCTTTCTTGATCAACTGTCAGCCACTAGGTGTCTTCTTGTCGTGTGGCTGCTGCATACAAGCACCTTTGTATATTGATCGTTTGTGCACACTGATTGCATAGAGGCAATGTTAAACTTTGCACAACCCATGATCTCTGCACGCAATTACACCCTATGTCATTGTATGTAATACATGGAACCTTCTACTTCTTAATCTTTCTGAAAGTATTTTCCTTAAATATTTCTAAGGAAAGATCGCAGATTCCTAGGCGCGCATAGATAGTGCTTAGCCATGCTCTTTCCATTATGATTGGGAAGTCCCCCTTACTGTTGTTCACTTGAATCACTAGGAAGTTAGTTGGATACGACCATCCACAAACAGTGGTAACAATGTCCTCCACTAATCCCAAGGGAATAGTGATGGACTGATCGGCCAACTCTAAACGAACGTTGCTCTTTTTTAATGGAGCCAAGTTCCAGGCCTTATACATTTCATGGGATATTAGGTTGACACTGGAACCTGAATCCAAAAGAGCTTTACATGGCTCATTCCTAGTGATTTATAGATATATTAGGGGGCTCCTAAGATTAGAGAATTTCTTGGGAAGGTGGTTAACTTTGATCTAATTAGTAACGGCATGTGTTAACATGATCGTATGTGTTGAATGCAGTGTTAGGTTCAAGGGGGGCTTTGAATCTTTTTTTGATACTGAGACATCCAAAGACTCAGCCGTTTGGGGTTGCAAAGGCTTGGTTGGACTGTTGGTTCTGAAGAGAGCTTTTCTTCATACAATTGTTAGAACCAACAGTAGGTTGAGAATTAATAGCCCTTGTGGCATTGTGTTGCTGTGGTTGAGTAGGGAGTTCACCTTGCATTGCTGGAGTAGGTGGTAATGGAGCTATTGGTGGGAGAGATGCCGCCAGATTTGAAGGATGGTACACTTGTGAAATATCGCCCCTAGGAGAGGGAGTCCTATAGTACTCGCAGGCTTGGTAGTGATGTTGGGGAGTAACGTGACCAACAGAGTCACGTGGAGAGATTAGATGTTGCACGTAATATCCATATGGGTCAAGTTGCCGGTAAGGATATTATTGCCTTGGTGGTGGCATTCCCCATGATTGTGGGTGTTGCCATTGTTGATGTTGCTCAATTGGTTGTGGTGGAGTTTCACTTGGATAATACATTAAAGGTTGGTGGAACTGCCTTGGGTTACCTTGGGAATAAGGTAACTGTCGGGATGTTTGTTGTTTGTTTAAACGTGGATTGAGTGCATACACCCCAAAGTCCTGCAGATGTGAGATCACAGGGCAACATCCCTTAGGATGGTCGTATTGACATATCTCGCATCCACTATCATCGTCTATATCTGAGTCCACAACCTCTTCAACAATAGCAACTTTACCCTTACCCTTATTATGTGTATTTTCTGCTTCTCTCTTTTTTCTTTTGTCACAATCACTACCTCACTCTCTAAACTCCTCTACTACTTTGAGAACAGTTTGAAACCTACTTTCCAAGGAGTCCCACATTTGGTCTACCTTTGTCGATACTTCTGCAACTAACTTTTGGATAGGCAAGGTTTTCCTATTCACCATTTCTTCGAGTGGTGACTCTTCCTCATCCTCACAAAATATTACTCCCTTCTTCTAGAGGGAAGGATCTCGGTTATATTGTTCCACACAGTCTCTCTTTTGTAGCTCACCTTCTTCCTTAGCAACTTGCTTTAGTATTCTGTGAATTTGATGGGACCTAAGCTCGGATAACCTTCCTTGGGCATAGGTCCTAAGGGTTTTTATCATTTCATGCCTAAGCCCATCTACGAGATCGCATAGTTGATCCCATTGCAAATAACCATGGCTAGGACAACAATGTAATAGTGCATAATAATGGCCCATGGTAGCATCCAAGGGTTCATGACTTCCTTGTTTCCATCCTTGGATTTGTTTTCGTAAGTTAGACATCCAGGAGTACATTTGGTACTTATCATTGAATAATTCTAACATAGTACTCCACCTACAAATGGATTTCAGTTCTAAAGACTGGTACCAACTTTCAGCTTCTTTTATTAGTGTTCGTGGGAACAACTTAAGTTTTTGCCACTTGTTTTCTATGTTTTGCAAGGCACACGCATCGTGAAATGCTTGTAAGTGATTTTGAGGATCAGCGTTATATCCCCCTTCAAATCGTGGGATGTTATTCATGTCTAACCTCTTGATCCTACTATCTTTTTGGTGCCTTTTTGGAACTGTTAGAACCTCAGTTATGTCTAGCATGCTTCAAGTAGTGAGTAGAGGTTCATCATGATCATCTCATTCGTGGCATCTATGGTGCCTACACTGTTCCCTACTCTCCCTTCTTCTATGGCGTGATTCCCTAGAGTGCCCTCGTCCTCTTTCTTGGTTGTCTCGTTTGTGACTTCCACTTTGTTTGCCCTTATCCTCACAATCTATCTCTCTATGGCTACATTCGAACACTGAAGGAGAAGGTGAAGGAGACGATGAAGGTGAAGAAGAAGGAGAACTACCACCATGACGGTGTCTACTACCTTCTCTTCGGTGGTCTCTACCTTGATCATGATTGTAATCAGAATGCCCATCTTTGTCATGTGTCCTTGTTCCTTTTTCAAATACTTTGTGTCCGTTGGTATCAGCACCTAGGTTATGAATAGTAGAATGAAGGTTCTACTACACAACCCCTTGGCCAAAGTCAAGGGAAGAAACATCGTTATGTGGGCAACTACCTGAGGCAAGTTCATCACCCTTAATTTCGCTTAAAACGTGGGGGGCATCCTTAGACCATTTTCCCTTCAAGGACTTATGGTGTCTCTCCTATTGCAAATCCCTTTAACATTGCATGTCTGTGGGATGATAGTCTCTCAAATTATAGTCCTGCGCAATGTATTTTACATGTAAGTGTTGCATGCCTATTCGTGTGAGAGCACGAAGAAGCATACTTGGGACTGAATGATCAAGAGGTAATACTATGTTACCTTCTAAGTCACGCCAATGCAACTGTTCATCTTGATGGAGAATAAAGGTGAAGTCGGATACATATTCATCGGGATGAATATATACCACACAAAACTGTTGAGGGATTGGCGGATCAATGTCATGTGTATCCTGTCGTCGATTGCTTCTTGTGTTAGTCCTAGGTAGTGAAGTGCTTTTGTGTGAAAAAGAAGACATCTTGTCTTGTTTAGTGTGCAATATACTATTATCTTTTTCTTAACCAACCCTAAGGGTTCATTCCAATGATGTGAATGATTTCCTAAGTTCTACTTAGCGCACAAACAACTAAGTCCCCAGCAACGATGCCAATGATGAGCGACAAGGTACCCCTATGCTCAACCATACGAATACAAGCGTTTCGCGCACAATCCGGTTGAATTCCAAGGACTAAGTGCCTATGCGCCTTTGTGGAATAATAACTGGTTGGTTAATCATTGTCTTCCCAAACTTACTTGTATATCACGGTTGTATGGTTAAGTAACCTTGAGGCATATGATTTTTATGGTTTTTATGTATTTTATATCCTACGCTAGTAAGAAGGGGGAGAGAGCTAACTAAGTAACTAATCTGATTTAACTACTCATTAACTAAGTTCTAATTACTCCTAACACCAATATCCATTCCCACTTGTCTTACACATCCTGAACCAGTGCAACACTGTTGGGATTACCAAACGCTAATTGTTACTAGGTTACCAAGCACCACACACATGCTCGAAGCAGTCGTACTGAGTGTATTTAACTGATGAGTGGCGAGGTACCCCTACACTCAACCATACGAATACGAGCGTAACACACGCGATCCAGTCGAACTCCGCAAACTAAGTGCCTACATGCCTCATGGAACACTTAAGGTTAATTATTCATTATCTTCCCAGACTTACTTGTATTTGTCACGGTATGGTTAAGTAAGTCCGAGGTATATGATTTTTATATGTCTTTTCTGTTTTATCTCCAAGCTGATAAGATGAAGGGTTGAAGAGACTAATTAACTAACTTTAACTAACTAACTAAGTCTTAATTTACCTAGTGTTAGCATCTGTTCCCACTTACCGTTTACACCCTGAACCAATGCAACCTTGGATACCAAACGCTAATCATTGTTGGGATCACCAAGCGTAACGCACATACTTGAAGCAGTCGTACTGAGGCACTTAACTAGGAGAGAAGGGTTGAGAAAGATTTAATAACTAATAAAGCCTTTAAATGGAAAATAGTATATAACAATAAATAAAATCCTAATTACCCTATTCCATGCACTACAAGGTTTATCCAAGAACTTCATCTTTATTGCCGTACACAAACTTGTGTTCAGGTACAATGTTTGCTCGAATAAAGATCCGTTCACTTTGGAGCTCCTACTACGGGCACATGGAAAATATTCTATTCTTGAAGAGGTCAAACTACCAGAGTTTTGCTAAGGTCTAGATCTAGATGAGAAACAAAGGAAGAGTTGTATCTTATTTATAAACTTGATGATGCACTGCGATATCGCAGGGGATGTGATATCACAACGGACGCGATATCGAGGCCCATGCGATATCGCGTCCCATCATATCCCCATGACTAAATAAAAACTCGTCCTTCAGTTCCTTACAAAATATTAGGATGGTATGGGATTATTGACTCAAATGAAACTAATGGGATGACATGTGAATGGATCATCATTACAAGACAAGACAAAACTGGTGTTCATGACAACAAGAGTGAACACCTTATTACATTTGACATCAGGCCTTATTTGGTAGCTGAGAAAGAGAGGGAGAAAGAAGTGTTACTGCTGCCAACGCCAAGATTGTGCCTTTCGTTGTCCATTCGTAAGCACGCCATCAGTCTTGCTCCTTGCATAGCTGCTTCAGCACCACTCAATTCCAAGTGTTCCCTCCAGATCCAATCCGTTGTTGTATGATCGCCATCTGCACACACAACACAATCCTATATTAGCAAGGGTAAATGAATTTCAATGTAATTGATACCTTGCTTCGGTGAAAGGTCCGTTGGCTAGGTTTTGGTATGGCTGATACGGATTGGAAGATATAATATTGGTAACTATAGAAGGTGTAAGGGTTAGGAGAAAATCGAAAAAATTGGGCCCTGTACCCCCATGACTAATAGCGAACCTCCGGTAGCGATAAAATAGAGAAAGAAAAAGAACAAGAAAGATGGAGAAAAGAGAAAACTATAACGTCGATGAAATGGATGTCAAGATGGAAATGAACAAAATAAAATGGATTGCCAAAAATGTTAAGGGGAAAAAAGTTAACTAGTGCACCAAGTAGGAAAGTCAGTGGGTCCTCCCCAAAGCAGGCTCATGCCCTTAATGCCCTGACAACCCCATCTTCAAAGAGTCTGTAGGCTCTAGGAATGTCATTTGGAACAAGAGTTAAAGTCTTAACCACAAAAATTTACCAAAAAGAAAGCAATGCATCAACCAAAATATATACACTAATGATACAACCGGCAATGAGGTGAAAAATGGAGAGAAGGGTGGACAGAAGAGAATGGAATGGAGTCCCAAGAACAATGTGGTGTACAGCCCCTTGTGTAGTTCATGATTAATGTGACTCAGAAAATCTCATTCCAACTCCGGTCTCAAACAAACCACTTCCAGTGAGTTCGCATTAATGCATTTGGCTAAACCATCCTCTTGAAGTAACAGGAATGCCTTCACTCAAGAGCCACCACCATTCTGACGAAACGAAGGAGGAGAGAATGGGAAGCGAGAAGGGCTTTAGTTACAGGCAACATTTTTATTTTGAGTTCCATAACTAGTGCTTGTAGCCCAAGGAATTATTTTGTCTAAGGGGTGTGCTTTGAATTCTCACTTCTTCTTTTTTTCTTTTCTCTATTCTCTTTTTTTTTGTTTTTTTGTTTTATATGTTTATGCATGAGAACCACACCATGCAAAGACTTGGTTTATTTTATTTGCTCAGCTTCCCAATAATTGAGTAATGTCGAAATGGTAAGAAAACTCAAGAAGAAAACATCCAAGCACCCAAGAGAATGGCCAACACAAATGCATCAAGTTCCCTTGAAGTCACACCCTTTTCAATCCTTGAGTCCTTCCTTAGTTTGAGAAATGCCCAGTCACCGATTCGTTAATGGTTCTTATTATTGAAGGGATTGTACATTTCCAAGCTGAGAGAGACCATAGAAACTTGTGGATGAATGGATGAAGTGAACTCATTGCCTGCTATATCAAAAGAAACATACCTTAGTATCAACATCATAACTTAAAGGTAAAAACCAAACATTAGCAATCAATAGGAAAACAGTTCATACCATCATGAAGAACACTTATTGGGTGACAAACTTACAGGGTGGATCACACGCACGCACACACACACACACAAAATGAAAAGGTATAACGATGGTGTAAAACAAAAATAAGAAAAGTTAAAGAAATTTGTAAAACAAAAACATGTAAAACAAAAATGTGTGAAACAAAAACATGTAAAATAAGAATGTGTAAAACAAAAACTTGTAAAACAAAAACGTGTAAAACAAAAACTTGTAAAACAAAAACATGTAAAACAGAAACTTGTAAAACAAAAACATGTAAAACAAAAATATGCAAAACAAAAACTTAAAAAGAACTGAGGGCCCCAAATGATTAGCATAGGTGGCCATCTCCCCCATGACTGAATGGAAAGGGAGAGATCCAAAATAATAAGCACCTGTTGGAATTTCTTAGAAGTGTCCAACTTCTCCTAATTGATGTTCTTAGATTAAGGGGTGAAAGTCGACAACGCTCATATTCCAATGTGTCTATGCCTTCATTGTTGGCATGAGTTGTTTCCCCAATTCATTCCATGCATATTTTTTGGTTGCTCTTCCGAGTAGCTGTCAACCACGGGGTGTCTACTACTTGTTGTGTGGTTGCTACATACAGGCATCTTTGTCTTACAGTTTCAAGGGCACACCTACTGCATGGAGGAGATGTTGTGCATTCCTCCATGTCATCACCCGATGAATCACTGTATGTGAGGCATGGAACTTTCTTCTTCTCGATCTTTCCATAAATGTTTACCGTAGATATCTCCAAGAAAATATCGTGAATCCCTAGGCATGCGTCTATCATGCTTAGCCATGCCCTCCCCATTATAATTGGGAAGTCCCCTTCGTTGTTGTTGACTTCAATCACCAGGAAATCAGCTGGGTAAGACCAACCACACATAGTGGTAATGATGTCTTTCATCAATCCTAAGGGAATGGTGATGGACTGGTCAGCCAGCTCTAGTTGAATGTTGCTCTTCTTAAGTTGGGGCAAGTTCCAGGCTTGATACATCTCTTGTGAAATTAAGTTGACTCCGGAACCTGAGTCAAGAAGAGCCTTATGTGGTTCGTTCCCGGTGACTTGGAGGTAGATTAAGGGACTTCCAGAGTTAAATAGTTTCCTGGGAAGGTGGCCTACCTTGATCCAGTCGGGTTATGGTATGTGTTAACATAACCGTATACATTAAGCTCTATTGTTGGACAAAAGGAAGCTCTGAAGCCTTGTATGTTGGAGGAGTGATCACAGACTCAACCGCTCGTTGTTGTGAGAGCTTGATTGGGCTTTTGGTTCTGAAGAAAGGTCTTCTCTTTTTACGGTTGTTAGAACCAGCAGCGAGTTGAATGTTTACGGCTCTCGTAGTGTTTCATTGCTGTGGTTGAGTGGGGAGTTCCCCTTACATTATTGGAGCAGGAGGTATGGGAACTACCTATGGAAGAGATGTGGATGGAGTAAGAGGATGGTATGGATATGGAGCGTCTCCCGGAGGAGAAGGAGTCCTTCTAAAGTACTCTCAAACTTAGTAGTGATGTTGGGGAGTTGTGTGACCCATGGAGTCACTTGGAGAAATCAGCTACTACACGTAGTATCCNCCACTGCTGATGTTGTCCGATGGGTTGTGGTGGAGTTCCACTTGGATAGTACATCAATGGTTGGTGAAACTGTCTTGGGTTACCTTGGGGATAAGGTAACCTACGGGATGTCTGCCGTCTGTTGAGTCTTGGGTTGAGTGCATACACCCCAGACTCTTATAGATGTGAGATGATTGGACAACATCCCTTAGGATGGTCATATTGGCAGATCTCACATCCACCGTCATCGTCTGTGTCTGAGTCCACAACCTCATTGGAGATAGTTATTTTCCCCTTACCCTTGTCATGTGCAGGGCCTGAATCTCTCCGTTTTTTCTTGTCCTTGTCACTACTTTGTTCCTCCTTAGACTCCTCTACAATCTTTAGGATAGTTTCAATTTTACTGTCTAAGGAGCTCCATACTTCATCTACCTTAGCCACTACTTCTGTTGTTAGCTTCTAAAGTGGCAAGGTTTTTCTGTTCACCAACTCTTTGAGTGGTAACTCATCCTCTTCATCGCAAAATCTCACTCCCTTCTTTCAAAGAGAGGGATCACGGTTATATTCTTCCGCACTTTCCCTTTTTCATAGCTCCCCTTCTTCTTTGGCTACTTGTTCCAACAATCTGTGAATCTCATGGGATCTAAGTTCTGATAGTCTCCCTTGGGCATAAGTCCCAAGGGTTCTCCTAGTTTCGTACCTTAGCCCATCTATGAGATGGTGTAGGTGATCCTGCTGTGCGTAACCATGGCCCGGGCAATGATGTAACAATGCGTAGTAGCAACCCATGGTAGCATCCAAGGGTTCATGAGTACCTTGCTTCCATCCTTGGATCTGCTTACACAAATTAGACACTCTGGAGTACGTCTGATATTTATCGTTGAAGAGTTCTAACATCGTACTCCACCTCCTAATGGTTTCCAGCTCTAAGGACTGATACTAACTCTCTGCTTCCTTTATGAGTGTCCTGGAAAACAACTTTAGTTTCTGCCACTTGTTTTCTATGTTTTGCAACGCGCAGGCATCGTGGAATGCTTGTAAATGATTTTGTAGATCCACGTTGTATCCCCCTTCGAAGCGTGGGATATTGTTCATGTCTAAGCGCTTGATCTGGCTATCTTTTTTATGCCTTGTTTTGATTCTTACAGCCTCTATTATATTTAGCATGCTTCAGGTGGTAAGTAGGGGCTCGTCATGATCATCTCTTTCACGACTTAACTACGAGCATTGGCTGCTTGGTAACCCAGTAGCGTATTCCAGGATCTACGCTTGGTAATCCCAATGGCAGTCCAATGTGTACGGCTAGTTAAGGAATCAGCTGCTCATCGCTAGGCTAGAACGTGTGATAAGTACGACTTAGTTACGAGCACCCACGGGTGTGTACGGCTAGCTAAGGAATCGGCTGCTTATCACACTTAAGCTAAATAGGTGCCTCAGTA
>MNCI01024072.1:302644-391911 GCA_015680685.1 Gnetum montanum | reverse complement strand
GCACGCTCGTATTCATATGGTTGAGTGTAGGGGTACCTCGCCACTCATCCATGTGGAAACCAAGGGCACCGCCTCTTATTTATAGGCAAGGAGGCAGGCTGCAATATCGGGTATCCGACATCACATGGTTGATCTGATATCGCGAACACAATATCGCGGTTCATCAGTATGGTTGGGCGTAAGGGTACCTTACCACTCATCATTAAGAAATATAATGAGGCTTCAAGTGTGATTGAATTGACAAGTTCTTGCTTGATACGATAATGAATTAACCACTTAGGCCACCTATTAGTTACCTAAATGGATATTTTTAATTAAATTTAATAAATTTGAGATAATAAACTTATTCAGTGAGATAGAGCCATTAGATTCAAATTGAACAAGAATGCACACCAAGTTTGTACTTAAAGGAAGGAGGGTCGTGTTAGAATTACAACAATTTCTAGGTACACCTCAAGACATATATAACTCAGCATTGTCAATTAGGATTAAACCCTTGACTTAAAACTTTCAAATCAAGAATATTACCATTAAACTAACACTTTGAACATAATTACAAACAAAACATATAACCAATATCATAGTTTAAAACATATAACCAATATCATAGTTTAAAAGAATCGAAGAACACATGATACATTAAGCGGAAAGGCAAACTAACAACTCCTTACCCTCAAACCCTAATGAGACCCCTTACCATCAAATTTTAATGAGCAACAACTTGGGCCGTAAAGACTGTTAAGACAAGTTCGTGTGTATTGGAAATTGCGAGCCCAAGGCAACGTAGCAACAAACAGCAACTAGAAGCTTTCCTGGATCGTCTGCCAAGCTATTATTCCAGCTGCCACTCACTTTTCCAGTTCGAATCACAAAACACGCAGCACCAGCACAAATAATGTCCAACAGTTGACGCACCAGAGTCAAATCGTTCAGTGGCCGCTGACGCGAAAACAAGAACAAAACCATTTGAAAAAACAAGAACAAAAGCCAAATAACACGCCGTAGAAACGGAGCAAAATATTCAACACCACCTAACCAAACCAAACCAAACCAAACCAAATTGTCATCGTGATCATGATGAAGCCTTGGGCCATCCATTCATTCCTCCACAGAAAATATGAGGTATAGCAGCACCACATCATCATGTCCATCACCATCATCATGTTCATGCATGGATGCCCAAGGCTCATTGGCTCATGAGCATGTACATATTCACACATAAGTCCTATCATATTATCGCCGTCTGTGGCAGAGCGAACATGCGTGGCAGCGGTTTCCTTAAAGGAGGGAGGCAGGTCCAGAGCCACCCATACCCATGCCCATGCCCATGCCCATGCCAACGACATCCTTACCTAACAAGTCACCATCATGGATGGATGGATAGAGATGGATGGCATGGGGCCCACCCCTATTTCTGGAGCTGCATGTTCCACGCCATTATTCGTTGGCCCAAATCTCCATTTCCATCAATGCGGGATCTCATTTTGTCTCTCTTTTTCGCGCCTTTATCTCTTGGACTTGGATGCTGTGTACGCTTGGCATGTGTAAATGGGTAAGATGCTACTGTTAATAATAGTAATAATAATAATAATGCCGTCGCACCGAACCCACACCACAAAAACTTGTCCCAGGAATCATGTCAAACATAAATGCCACCATACTCCCTAACTGTTGCTGATGGAACATTTCACGCGTCACTTCCTGCAACAATTTCTTCCGACAATACCATTCAGTTCTCCTCACCTTAATGGGTAATGGCTTTCTAAACCTACGTTGGCTTTGTCGTCAATGCTAGCAAACAAAAATAAATCAAGGCTAAACCATTGGATACTAGAAGGTCGGTGAGCGCTTTTATTTTTGTTGGTAAGTATTTCATTTCACTGTCTTATGCTCTCTCGTCCTAGTCCTCCTCCTCCTCCTCCTCCTCCTGGTCATACGACCCGTGGCCTTTTGCTTCGATATTCGGGACCAAAACAAGTGAGTAAAATGAGCTGACAACTTGGCATATTGAAACTAGTGCTTGTTGTTATTGCTCTAGTAAAGATACTAGGCTTAGGCTGGGCCTGTACGCTGTACCAAGCCTAGCTATATTATTGTAGGCTTTGGGTGGGCCAAAACCTCCTTGACAAACTTACATGTTATTGTGATGAAGAATGAGGCTAATGTATTTCTTTAAAATAACGGCTAAGATAACATGAAAATGTGAAGATATTTACACTCCTTTCTTTCTTACTTACCAGACTCACCTTTAAACAAATTTTTACGCTCTAAAACCCATGCCGTTACCATGCTTAATCAGCGTAAGGTTTATGCAAAGTTCTCCCATATAACGAATTTGTGATAAAAAAGTGGGCACACCGGCGGCAGCAGCAGCAGCAAGAGAACAGAACCCGTGCATTTACTTTGTCATTGCTTTTAAGGAGCAGATGTTTTGAACGTACATCTCCAACTCAGAAAGTAACGTCGTCGTTTCCTTTACATGAATGATCTCGTCAACCCATGCTGCTTAGGAGGCGTGCCGCTCCATGTTCCAAGTTGGAGAACGTCTACAGTCAAAACTTGCAGTCGCTTTTACTACGCCAAAGAAGGACAGGTGAAACATAATAATAACAGGAAGGGTGCTTTCCAATGATCAACAGTAAGTCAAGACAAGGCACGACGGAGCAAGTAGCACCTGCATCACTAGTGCATGAATGGACGGATGATTGTTGGTTAGATACTTAGATCTATCTACTTACTAACTTGGATGAATAGAAGGAAGGATGGATGGATGGATAGATGGTCAAAATTGTTTCAACGCCGTTTCAGCGGCAGCGTGCCATGGTTTGAAATTTTGGCAGCATTTGGTTCTGAACTCGTGAACAACAGCTGCTGCTGCTGCTGCTGCACGGATCTCGTGAGAACGAATACCCACGCACGCCCGGTACGCTCCATATTAAAAGCGAATAAAATGTTGTCACGCTTTCGGCGCTTGCCGTTTCGGTGCCTAACAGCTGTTGCCGGCGGCGCTGACGTGGACCCATGGCCGGCTGAAAAGCGGGCCCCGCTCCAGAAGGCGGCATTGAACACAGCTGTCAGCCGTTGCCTGCTCCGATATTCCGAGCAGCGTACGGAGACCGCACGGGTCAAACCATTTGAAGAAACAGGACACAACGAGAGCTGTAGAATCCGTAAACGGAACGGAACGGAATTAATCGTTACGAATAAACGTGAGGGCCTTTTTCTCCTTCAAGAAAGGGTGCTTTCAAAAATGAAAAAGTATCCTGAAACTGAAAACTCTCAACACAAAAATTACTTTTACGTGTCAACTTTCCAAACCCCTGGGGTAAAAAGAGCTGATTTTTTATTAGAAATCGGTGTAAGATAAAATACAATGATTTTTAAAATAAATTAAAAATGTTAATTAGAAACTACAAATTTTTATTATATCCAAGAAATCATAAAAGACTTGACTTATTTTTGAAGAAATTTGAAAACATCATTAATGTAATACCCCAAGTAAATAAGGTCAAAGAAACAATATGCAAATACTGTTAATATTAAAATTCATTGGGATGTGAGCAAAAGATGGACATAATAAAAAATATGTTCTTCATCCTTAATTCTCTGTTTACATAGTCTATGCTTCTCTTCATAAATTGATCCAAACACCATTAAGAAGTTTTAGCATTCCTTAAATGAATAGGAATAGTTGAGAATAGACACTTTTCAATACTACATAACAAACCTCCTCTAACAGAATGTAAATAAAAATGTTTCTTTCTTAATGTGTTCAACCAAACTTTAGCTAAGACTTTTTTTTGGATGTTTACCCAAAGAGCCTTTTGTTTAAAGAAAGATCCTCCATTACAATATTCCATGACCGAAGCCATAATTTTCCTTGATACAACCATCCATTTTCTTGTATAGCATTCATTATCTCCTTCACATAATTAACTTTCTCCATGTGACTTAAATTATGAGTATAAGCAATAAACTAAATGCCTTCAATTTTAAAAGGAAGCAAACAAGATATCATAAGAAATATGCATTTTCACTTAAAATTGACATACAAAAATCTGTTTTTTTAGACATACTATTATTAAAAGTAATCGTTATTTGCATGGTCTAATTCATCAATCTTAATATTAAGGTTTTGTAATTAATAATATTTTAATTAATTATATATTTATTAAAACTAACACCTCAAAAGCTCACAAAAATATTAGCTGCCACTTTATGGTTGGATTAAAGCATTAGTGTGTACACTTATAAGAAAAAAAGAAAGAATTCATAGAGAGAGAAAGAGAAAGAGAAAGAAAAAGAAAAAGAAGAAGAAGAAGAAGAAAGAGTATGTATATGCACAGACATGTAGTTAAGAGGACATAAATATGTAGTAACTCAAAGTAGGGATCACATGTTCTTGATAGTAACATTGAGTAGGAAACCCATGTTCTTGATTATGACTTTGAGTAGGAAGCACATATATTCTACAACGACTTTGAGTAGAGAGTACAAGTTCTTAATACTTACTGTAAGTAGGGAGTACATTTTCTTGATTGTAAACTTTAGTAGGAAGCATACATTTTACATTGTGACTTTGAGTAGGAAGTACATGTTTTTTTATTGTGACTTTGATTAGGAAGCACACATTTTTTGATAGTGACTTCAAGTAGGAAGAAAAAATTTATATCATGTCTTCAAGAAGGAATCACAAATATTTTCAAGGAAGGCACTACTCATGGTCTTCAAAAGGAAAGGAAATGTTCCAATGTTCTTAAAAAGAGGAGGGAATGCCCCATGGTTCTTAAAAGAGAAGGAAATGCTCCAAGTTTCTAAAAAAAAATTCAATGTGTTTGAAAGTCATATTGTTACCTAGATAAAAAAATGAAGGATTTATATTAAGCTAGATGACATCAATGGATCTAAGGACAAACAACTTTTAAAGTGGTGGGGGGATGTGTTGTGTGTTGGAGGGGAGGTAGAGAAATCACCCTGCAACTGAAAAAATTACGTGGTGAAGTCTGGGTACCCTTCAAATTTAACCCAGAACCCAGGTTCAGGCCAGGAATTTGATGGTTATAACCGTATCATACGATTTCACCTTCTTGAAAAATAAAAAGCAAGAAATTACCATTATGCAGGTAATATACTGCCGGGAGACGCAAATATGCGGTTTCTAAAGTTCTGATCCTGCCTGAAGCCCCGAACCCAACGACTACGCCAGAGACAACGACAGCCAGCCAATTGCATTGGGGTGCGTACTATGGGCCCCGCCCTGAGATTTTATTGCGGTGGAGCCAGCTTGCATATTAGCTATGAAGTGACTAGAAACAGAAAAGGAAAAGAGATAGAGATCGAGATAGGTTTCTGGAAGAGGCCAGAAACGTAACGTTGCGTGATCGAATCTGATTTCACGGAAACCTTAGGCAGGCAGGGCGCCAAAGCAAGCAAAGGCTCTTTTTGATGTTATTTTACGCAGCTCGCAATAAAAATAGCAGAGATCGCATGCGGATGTTTTTGTGCTTATAAAGTTAAAATCTATGTTCATGCTTTGCCACTAAAAATAACAAAATAATGATAATGATAAAAAGGCTGGGTGCGGTGCCTCTCCACACATTCCCTATCCATTGCCGTGAAGAGGAAAGCAAACATGAAAGTAAAGTACCCGTGCTTCTATATTTATCTGGTAAAGGATGGTAAAGATGATGAGTATGCAAAGTGAACAGTAAAGGGGCTTAATAAAGAGGGGGTCCCACTAGTAGTAGTTAGGGTGCACTAAAGCAACTCGTGACGTTGGCTTTTGCGGGGGCAAGATACAGAGAAAATAGATTTGAAATTAAAAGCAACTTTAAAACAAAATGCATTTTAAAAAACACATTCCTGAAGCAACGTGTCATCTTTTGAAAGAAGAAAATGTACCAACAATTTTTGTTAGTAAATGCGTATTGATGTCAATTTTTTGTATTGATGTAGGTGTGGGGAGGAGGGAGATATGTTGTCATGTAAAGTGGGGACATAGATACAAGGTTAAGGCGCTGCCTCCGTCTCGTCGACATTTGACACCATTCCATTTCTCCCTCCCTCCCTCCCTAAGAATCATCATCATCATTCCCTTGCCATGCTCATCATGCAATGCCATGCCACCATCCATCATGACTTCATCATCATCAATGCCAATGCATGCATTCATCGTAATTGAAAACGAAATACAATGCGAGGCCATGGATGGATGGATGGATGATGGATGGGTTGATTTGACGTGGCACCTGGTTTGAGCCTTTTTCTTACGTTTTCTTGGGCAGGCCTCGTGCGTGTACCGTGTACCATTCACAACACGCGCAGGGTTTGCAGCGACGTTACAATTTCACGAATTCTCGTAATTTTGCCGTACCTTTAGACCTCTTGCATGTGCTTTCAACAAAACTAATATTAAATATGGAAAAGGGTGTGTGGTTTGTAACCAAAATGGTTGGGCTTTTTAAATTACCCGTCTTGATTCTTAGAAATATGTTTACTTTTATTTTTATTTTTTATGAAATGGTAATATTTATTTAATACATTCTATGGCTCTTCAAATATAATAAAGCCTTAGTCTTAATTTCATTTCTTTAAATAAATTTTAAAGTTTCGATGGATTTACCACATTTTAAAAAGGATTATAGTGATTCTTCTTTGGAGGGATTTGATGCATTTTAGAAAGAGGTTTCATTAAAATTGTCAATCCTTGAAGTTGATAGTTACCATTTGTAACAAAACTAAACTTGAAACTAAAACTAAAATTTTATTTTGTTCGTAAAACCTCTAGATCTATTGGATAGTAGAAATATATATCCTATGACTTTTGAAAACATCATTAATAAAATTACCAAGTGTTCTTGGTAACATTTAGAACAAATCAATTGAATTTGTAACTATAATATCCCATTTGTATGTAACTATAGGAAAATATGGTATTCCTATTCTTATATGTTATGTTATTTTATCCTATTATATTATATTCTATTGGGACAAGTAGATAGGAACAAATCTTTCAATACTATTTGTATTACACAATCGGCATATTCATTCTTCACGAGGAATTTTAAGCTATGTACCTATTCCAACTAATTGTGCATTGCAAATGATAAAGAACAACAACAAATAAATAGTTTTCCCTTGAATTAAGGTCTCCCCTAATACTATTCAAATAGAAATGTTTATTTTTCCTTCTACATTTTCCTAAAGTTTTTGAAATGCTACTTGTTTTACTAATTTGCAAACGTGGTTAAGATCAAAATAAAAAATGTGCTCTTGAATATTCTATTTATCAAGCCATGGAACTCCCTCATGAAGACATCTTTTATCATAGGTTTTTAGAGTACTTATCCAACCAAGATTCAAAAAGATTATGACACCACACATTTCTAAAACCCAAACTTTTTTTTTTAATTACACATGGAGACATGCTTTTGGATTTTGACATCAATATCAACATTATTCATTATTTGCAATTAAATTCTACTCTCTAAATGACATCTATAAGGAATATGGGTTCCTTCAACATCTTCAAACTATAAAAGAGCATTTAGGAATAAATGAACATGATGTTAATTTTTATTTGTACTTTACATTGTGAGAAGAAAGTACAAAAGAAAACCTTCAAATTCCATAGTGAGAGATAAAATAAAGGATATAAACTAACATCTCTTCCCTATGAGAGAAATTTCAAAAAACTTGATATAGCCAAGATTTTAAATGACCCTTGGTTAAGACCTTATAATTTTCTAAAACTCTTAAAGTTTAGTTCAAAATTTTCAATGTAATGGCATGGTAGTTAAGACCAATTATATAATGGGCTAAGAAAATGCAAGATGTTAAGATAATTAGAAAAATTTTACAAGCATTCAATAATTATTTGATATATGAACAATAATCATAAATTTTATATAATCAATAACATATTTAAATCATTTATTTCTTTTTAAATAAATCAACATTCCTTTGCTATTTTAGTTTGCAAAATTATGTGATAATACAATACACAATTAGCATTAATGGGAAAATCTCTTATCATAATTACATCTTAAAGATTCCAAAATTAAAATAAATACATCTTAAGTATATTCTTAAATAATACAAAAACTTGTAATTAATTAAGATTGTTTTCTTCTTCTCATACAATGAAAATTTCACCAAAAGAAGTCATCAAATAAAAAGAAGTATCAAACCTTAAAAATAATTTTAATAATAAGAAATTTAAATGCATCACATGCTAGGCACCAAGGAGAGGTACCACTACAAAACAACATAGAAATGAAAAGCTTCTCTATTTTGGAGACATCTATTCAAATGTAAATCCTTATTAATGGTCTTGAAAATCTAGGAAAAGAAAATTAATATTTTTAATTCTTGATGAATCTACATTTTCTATATAAATCATTGCCGGTTGAGAAAACCATATGCTAAGAAACTTAATCATCACCTCTATCTTTGAGCTAATATTATCATTGTTCAATAAATATGGATTTGCATATAAATTGTCATTGAAGACTAATCAACATTTTCTAAAATAAAGTAAAAACATTTGTGAAGCTTTTTTGTCTCCTCTAGCTTCACTACTCACTTGTTTCTTTCTACCATTGGCATCAACTTGATCTTTTACTCAACGTTAACATGTTTTTATCTCTTCTTGGCTTATTTCTTCTTGAGAAATCAAAATGCATTAAACAAATCTTCTTCATGATGATAGAACTTTAAAATTTATAATATGTAATTGGTTGAATGTGAGTCATGTTTGTTTCTAATACCATTTTTTTGTTTTGTTCTTTGGTTAAAAATGATTTTAACCAAAAAAAATTATGAGAACTATTTGGTTTGGAAATAGTTTTTGTATGATTAATAGAGAGAAGAACATAAACCCTTTATTAGGTCATTCATGGTGTATTTGTATCTCATAGTTTCGTTGCTTGTTTATTGTAGTTTTCAGCTATTATTATTTTGACTAATTATGAGTTGTCGTTGGCTAGCTACGTCCACGAGGGATCGTCGACGTAGGTGACTACGTCGATGAGGCCTCATCCACAAGGCCCCATCGATGCATTTTGACCTATGTCAACAATGCCGCATCAACGTGGTACCTGTTTGTTGCCTATAAATACGTGCCTACCCATCGCATTTATGAGAGTCCAGATTTCAATTGTAGCGAAGCTCTTGCATTTTTTCCATTCGAAAGTTAGAATTTTCTCCCTAAGTGCCCGCAGCAAGAGCCATTGAGTGTACGTATATTTATTCAAGCATTGTTGTACCCAAGCACAATAATGTGTGTGGCAATAAAGACAAGCTTTCTAATAAACCTTGCAAAACTTTGGATAGATTAGCTCTCTTATTTATGCATTCAATGTTTTCAATTATTTGTTGATTATTTTCAATTATTTCACAATTATTTCCCAACAATTGAGTTAATGAGAATTCTTAAAATAGATAGATTAAATACATAAGTACGACTGCTTTGAGCGTAACATGTATTCACTTAGTAATCCTAGCATCATTATTGCTTGGTACACCTAGTAGCATAGCGTTTGGTTGTCCAGCAATGGATACGTGGGTTCAAGACATGTACGAAAAGTGGGAACGGATGCTTATGTTAGAATTAGTTTAATGATTAGTTAATTAAACTCATTTTTATCTATATTTCAAGCACCCACAATATAAAATACAAAATGATAAAAATTGGATGCCTCAATTACACTTAATCATACCAACAAATGTCACAAGTGTAATTGGGAGGACAACAATTGACCTTAAGGCTAGATTTACTTCCTAAAGGGCTAGTGCACTAGAAACAATAAAGTCCACAGAATTCAACCAAGTCACCCTTGAACACTTCATGATTCATATGGTTGGGCATAAGGGTACCTCGCCACTCATCATTGGCACCATTGTTAGAGACTTTGTTTGTGGAACATGTGCTATTTAGGTCTAAGTGAATACCATTAATATCATTGTACAAACCTAAAAGTCCATATCATTCCCACTATACATAAACTATAAAAGCACACTAACAATTTCATTTTGTTTTACAAAATTTCTTCTTCTTCTCTTAAGCATGACGATACTAAACCACCAGTCCCACAGGAATGCAAGGTGATATACACTCATCTAGATGAGTTTATGCCGAATTTCGTCTTCATCCTACATCACGATGAACAGATGCGATGGCATGATATGGAGGGCAATGTTGTTTTACCCCCAATAGATCTATACCTAGAATGCTAATTAAAACCCTTAAGATGTTGGGCATAGTAGATCTTCATGAAGAGTACATTGTGGATGGATATGACACTCGAAACTATCATCCTACTGAAACATAACGTAAGTGAGACAAATGTCAAGAGAGACTCCATGAAGCCACAAAGGGGAAACATTACACTAACCCCTTGTTCCTACTAGATCAAGAGAATAATGAGGATCCTCCTTGGAAGGTTCTCAACATGAAGATTCTCCACCTCCTACTAATGATGGTGAGGGTGTGAACTTGACCTTGCAATTAACTGTTCATAAATCGGGTTCAAGGAAGAGTGATAGTGAAAGTAGGGACTCAGGTGAACATCACAATAACAAGGGATATAATGATGGAGATTGTAAAAAGTGTAAAAGTGGTGGTGAACACCGTGGTGGCATTGGCAATCCACCTTCCTCTTCATCCTCTTCATTTGATTCTAAACATTCCTCTTCATCTGACGATTCTCATAGAAGTCGTCGTCGAAACAACTGTGATGAAGGTTATCAACGAAATAATAATGACCATGAAGGCCATCAAAATCAAAGGGCTGGCCAAAACCATCATTAGTGTCATCAACGCAGTGATGATGTTGAACCTTTACTAGTAACTCGAAGTATGCTTAATATTGCAGAGGTAGTAAGAATTCCAACTAGGCATATGAAGGATAGTTGGATCAAGTGCCTAAATATGAATAATATCCCAAGACACATCTACAAACTTTTCAAGATGTCTGTTCCTTACAAAAAATCGAGAATGAGTGGCAGAAACTCAAGCTTTTCGCAAGGACACTCATTAAGGAAGCTAAAAGTTTGTACCAATCCTTAGAACCAGAATCTATCTGAAGATGGAGTACCATGTTAGAATTATTCAATGACAAATATCAAACATACTCTAGAGTATCTAATTTGAGACAACAAATCCAAGGCTGGAAACAAGGAGCACATGAAGCCTTAGATACTGCCATGGGCTGATATTATTCACTCTTACATAGATGCCCTGGCCATGGTTACTCTCAAAGGAAACAACTTTGCCACATCATAGATGGGCTCAGGGCATAAACAACAAGAACCCTTGGGATGTATGCCCAAGGAAGGTTGTCTAAAATGAGAGCTCATAAGATACAAAGGCTAATTGAGTAGGTAGCAAAAGAAGAAGGTGAGCTACAAAAAAGGGAGAGTGGTGAAGAATATAATAGGGACCCATTCATTAGAAAATGAGAGGTCTAATTTTGTGACGAGGAGTCACCACTTGATGAGGTGGTAAACAAAAAGACCTTGCCTATCCAAAAAT
Organism: Gnetum montanum; assembly: GCA_015680685.1. NCBI lineage: Eukaryota > Viridiplantae > Streptophyta > Gnetopsida > Gnetales > Gnetaceae > Gnetum > Gnetum montanum. Next base: position 380,378 of record MNCI01024072.1, on the reverse strand, counting down.
TTGTTTCTAACATTTCAGCCAAGGTTGATAAGTTATGGGACTCTTTGGATGAAAAGTTTCAAACTGCTTTCAAAATTGTTGAAGAATCCAAAGAGCAAAATAGTGATCATAATCGTAGATGATGAAAAGAAGCTAAACGTGCCTACCAAAGAGGTAAGGGCAAAGTTGCTACAATAGAGAAAGTTATGAAGTCTAACTCTAATGATGAAACAAAATGTGACATCTGTCAATATGAACATCCCAAGGGATATTGCCCTGTGGTGTCACACTTACAAGAGTCTAGAGTATACGCATTAAATCCCCACCTAGCACATAGGCAAGCTCCAAGATGATTACCTTACCCTCAAGGTAGTCCAAGACAATTCCACCAACAACAAAAGGGTTACTACCCAAGTGGAACTCCTCCACAACCTTATGAATAGTATTAATAGTGGTGCCAACCACAATCATGGAGAATGCCATCGTCAAGGTAGCAATACGCTTATGGACAACCAGATCCATATGAGTATTATGTTTAGCAACCTATCTACCCTATAAGTTTGGCAAGTCATACATCATTCTAGCATCACTATTACCCTGCGAAATACCACCAAACACATTCACCATCTACTTGAGGGAAAAACCCATATTCATATCCTTATCATCCTCCACATCCCTTTGCATCCACACCTCCACCTTCAACTCAATTACCTCCTGCTCCATCCATGTAGGATGAAATTCCTCCACAGCCATAGCAACAAAATGCTATAAGGGCTGTACACTCACAACTAGGTTTTCAACCCAGTGATCTAAATAACCGATCAAGGAGACAATCTTTCTTCCATCCCAATACTCCTCTCCAGCCCTCACAACCTACTCCGACTAATCATCCTATATCTCCAGTACCCTCATCCTCTACATCAAATACCTTCGAGCACCCTTCAAACCAAGTGCTGCCTAGGATCTGCACTGTAATGCTAACTCATGTTGTTTTTTACTAGATCAAGGTTGGAAACCTTTCTACAAAAAGATCTGATCCAGGAAGTACACTCATCTTTCTACAGATTGCTGGACAAGAGCCATGCAAGACTCTTCTTAACTCTAGTTCTGGAGTTAACCTCATCTTCCATGATATGTATCAGCCTAGAACCTACCACCTCTTAAGAAGAGCAACATCTATTTAGAGTTAGCAAATTAGTCGATTACGGTCCCTTTGGGATTAGTAGAGGACATTGTGATCATAGTTTGTGGGTGGTCCTATCTTGCTGATTTTCTGGTAATCAAGGTGAACAATTGCAAAAGTGACTTTCCCATCATCATGCAAAGGACTTGTTTAAGCACAATCGATGCACGAATGGGTATAAGGGACCTATCTCTCAAGATATTTAAGGAGAATGAGTTAGGAAAAATTGAGAAGTGTATTCCATGCATCGTGTATAGCAATAACAGGTGCAATTGCATGCAAAAGATTTGGTCAATCAAAAGCACATACATGAAGGCATGTAATTAGTGTGTGTAAGAAATTAATATTCAACGATGTCTGTACATAGCAGCCACAAAGCAGGAAGGCACCCAATGGCTGATAGCTAATTCAGATAGCAACACAATATGCATGGAGCCAATTAAGAGCTTAACTTGTGCATATATAGAAGGCATGGACAAAATTGAATAAGTCTATTCCCAACTCTCTAATAAAGATGATAATAGCTGTTGGGGAGAGTTGGAGATCCTGATCACTTCAAGCAGGACCCCTTAGAACTACAAACTTTACCAGTCGGAATGGAGTATGCATTTTTAAAGAATGGTAAATCAATCATCATTAATGCCAAACTTGCTCTTGAACAAAAAGAAAAGTTGTTGAAAGTGGTGAATAAATGGTCAATAGCCTTCGCTTGGTCATATCTAGAACTAATAGGAATTGATCCAAGGATATGCCAGCACCACATCTACACTAACCCAACCATGAAGCCTAAAAGGCAACCGTAGAGGTGGCTAAACCCCAAATTGAAGCAAATCGTTAAGGAGAAAATAGAGCAACTCCTTAAGGTAGGGTTTATTTATCCAATCGTGCATAGTGAGTGGGTTTGCCCACTTGTAATTGTACCAAATAAGGATGGTAAATGGTAGGTTTGCATTAACTTTAGGTTGTTAAATATGGCAACATTTAAGGATCACTTTTCTTTGCCATTCATGGATCAAGTATTAGATACCATATCCAGACATTGTTATTATAGTTTCTTGAACGATTATAGTGGCTATAACCAAATCCAAATTATGCTATAAGACTAAGCCAAGACAAAATTCGCAAGTCTGTAGGGGACTTTTGCATATTGTAAGATGCCATTTGGCCTATGTAATGCCCCTACAACATTTCAACGCTTGGTCATTAGTATCTTTCAACAAAAAATCGATAGTGGTGTTGAAGTTTTTATGGATGAATTCTCCACCTACGGAGCTACATTTGAGCAAGCCTTGGATAGACTTGAGCAAGTACTAAAGACATGTGTTGAGACAAACCTACAGCTTAATTGACAAAAGAGCCATCTCATGGTCCAAGAAGGTATTGTGTTAAGACATCAAAATTCACAAAAAGGGATTGAGGTAGACCCAGAAAAGATACGGATCATCCAAGGAATAACACACCAACTAGAGACCGTTAAAGATGTTCGGTCATTCCTTGGACACACTGGTTACTACTAGCACTTTATTGAAAATTTCTCTAAGATTGCAAAACTGTCTGTAGAACTTACAAAGAAAGATGCACCTTTCATATGGACCAAGGAATGTGAAAATTCATTCCAACAATTAAAAGAGAAACTCGTAGAAACACCAATCGTATGAGCACTTGATTAGTGCAAACCATTCCATATCATGACAAACACATCTAACTATGCTTTGGGAGCCATGCTCACATAGATGAATGATAAGAAATGTCCATATTATATTCACTTCACGAGTCGGAGCATTGTGGGGGCATAGTTAAATTACACCACAACGGAAAAAGAATTAATGGCAGTGATGTATGTGCTAGAAAAGTTTAGACATTATGTGCTAGGTTATAAAGTATTTGTACATACGAACCATAGTGTAATTCGCTTTCTTATGAATAAGTCGACGGTGAGCCCTCGTGTTATACGGTGGCTTGTGATCTTGCAGGAATTCGATATTACTATGGTGGATCAAAAAGTGATTGAGAATGTGGTCATTGACCATCTTTCTTGCTTAAGAAGGGGCAATAAAGAGGAGGCGAGCCCACTCTCTAATCAATTTCTAAACAAACTCCTCTTTACTAGAGCAATATATGAATAAACACCTGAAAAAGCAATATGGTATAATGACATCCTCACATATCTTCTCACTCAAGAGATGCCACAAGACTTGGATTTTAGGAAAAAACAACAATTTCTACATCAGGTCAAATATTTCATGGAAATTAACGAACACCTTTACAAGGTATGTGCCGATGGTCTAATCTGTTGGTGTGTCCCTGACAAAGGTCAACTACATGTTATCCAAGATGCTCATGAAGGACCTTACAGAGGTTACTATGTAGGGAGACGCACGGCCAGAAAAATCCTAATGATAGGGTACTATTGGCCCACAATCTTTAGGGATGTCCACTAGTTTATCAAGTCTTGTGAATGTTGTCAACGTGATGAGGGGATGATCGCTCGTATGGAAGGTGATGAAGTGTCATTAAGTCGATGCATCGATAGGGCCGCGTATACGCCCAACTATACGCATACGAATACGAATACGAGGTAGTTCGACCGCTCCATATGCCCAACCATACGAATACGAGCGTTCACGCATGATCCGGTTGAACTCCACAGACAGGCTAGTTGTGGTATCCGTTGATCGTAGACGAATGTCTTCCCACCTGGACTAGTATTTGCTTTGTCACGTATGGTTTAGTCCAGAGTGAGGCGTATGATGTGATCCTAAACTACTGCTACTCCTAGAGACAATGGAGAATAATATTGATTAAACTAATGAGTAATAGGAAATGAAGTCTACGCTAACCTAAGTGCGATGAGCATCTGTTCCTTAATCATCCGTACACATCTTGGACCTCGTGCATGACTACTACTGGGATTACCAAGTGTAGATCCTAGGTACGCTACTGGGTTACCAAGTAGTCACACTTAAATACTCGTGGTTAAGTCATACTCATTTCGCATTTGACAACAAGAATAGTAAATGATGATAAATAAATATTAACTAAGAAAGCAATAAATAACAATAACAATTAACAATTAAACTAGACAATTAAAACTAAGTGAATGTTGTAATGATGAAGTAATCTCGATCTTTATTTCCGGTCATGTGCACGTCCAAGTACGTCACACTCGAATAAAGGTGTTGTACAATTACAATCACCACACTGCGGACATGCACTGGGAAAATATTCTAACTCCTATGGAAACAAACTGAAAGAGTCTAGCTAAAAATGACAAAAGGATGCTTAAATGAGGCAGAGGGCCCTCTTATTTATAGGCTGGGACAGGTGGCTACGTCGACGGGGCCGCGTCGACGCGGCTGCATATACACAGCCCTCGATGCATCGACTTAATGACACTTCATCAGAAGGTCCTTAACAGTGGATTTAACCAGTAGAACCTTTTGACATATGGGGCATTGACTTCATGGGTCCCATCACACCCATGTCTAATGGGAAAGCGTATGTTATAGTAGTAGTGAACTATTGCACAAATGGATTGAAGCGACAACTATTACAGATTGCACATCATCCATTGCCAGCAAATTTATACAACAACATATTGTAAATAGGTTTGGGGTGCTACGTTCACTAATTTCTGATAATGGGACTCATTTCATAAGTGCCACATTTAGAAAATTAATGCAACGCTTGGGGATAGAACATAAATTAACAACACCTTACCACCCCTAAGCCAATGGTCAAGTAGAGGTAACCAATCGGAAGATTACTAAAATATTAATGTGAACCATTAGCAAATATAGGAAAGATTGGAGCATAAAACTTAATGATGCTCTATGGGCTTATCGATCAACTTGGAAACTTCCTATTGGATATTCTCCCTATGAGTTAATATACGGAAAACTTCCAACACTCCCAATTCAATTTGAGCTCCATACACTCTCAACAGCCTATGATCTAAACCTTGACCTAAGTTTAGCACAAAAGGAGAGATTGATCAATTTGAAGGTACTAGACAAAAATTGCTTAGTGGCCCTATCTTTGAATGAGGGGAACAAAGCATTCAACAAGCAACGTCATGACCATAGGATTAGGAAAGTAAGGTTTCAACTAGGAGATAAGGTCCTCTACTACAACCCCACACATGTACCTCAAAATGCAAAATTTCAAACATTGTGGAAAGGACCTTATATAATTGATCAAACCTTTCCCTTTAGGGCCATGATAATTTACAAACCTGACAAGCCAAATAAAAAGCAGTTGGTCAATATCCAACAAGTCAAACTTTTCCTACAGCCAAGATGGGCTAGTGTAAATATTGCTTCACTTGATGGACACCCACATTTTATTTTTTAAATCTCCTCCTTCCATCTCAATCGTGGGGGAGATGGCCATCCATGCTGAGCATTTCCATGGCCTCTTAGATTTTCTACCTTTCTATTTTTCACATTTTTAATTTTACAAATATTTGATTTTCGNTAATGTGTGATTGTTGATGTCTGGTTTCTATTTTTGAATTCTAATGTCTAATGAGTTTGATATGGTTTATTTTTCATGGGATAGGTAGTGAGTCCATGTCATCCACCCATCCAAAGAACTCTATGGTTTTCCTTGTTTTAGGAATTTGAGGTCCCTTTTTCATTAAAGAAACTTTTAATCAATTAGTGACCTTGGTAGTTTTGGAATTAGAAAGGATCCAAAGGTTTGTAAAGGGTGTGACTTTAAGGAGACTCAATACTCTTTGTACTCTTCTTCTTGCTTGAGTGCTTAAATGTTTTTTGCGAACTTCTCACCGTTCCATATCACCTAATGATAGGAAGCCAAATAATGTCATTGCATGGTGTGGTTCCCATCATTAAAAAAAATGATGGGAATTCAAAGCACACCCCTTCGACATAAATGCATCCTCGCATGGTGTGGTTCCCATTATAAAACAAAAACACAACAACAATAACAATGGAAATTCAAAGCACATCCCTTGAACAAATAAAAGGGCTACAAGCACTAGTTATGGGACTCGAAAGACATACACCTATGCCTGAAGGTCTCCTCTAACTAAGGCCCTTTCTCTCTCACTTCCTAATTCTCTCTCTTCTTTGTCGAATGATGGTTGTCTTACAAGGACACTCTTGTGTCTTGAGTGGATGGATTGGTCTTAGAGTGATGATGCAAAGCCACTAAAACCATATGGTTTTGGTCTGGATTGAGGATGGAACTTCTTAGGTCATTTTAACCATAATTCCATAAGGGACTTCTTATGACCTTAATTTGGAGCCTCATTCCACCTTTTCTATCATCCATCCATGTTGCCATAATTCACCTCACTGTTGGGTTCTATGTTATGCTCTATGTCTTAGTCTAACGGATTGGGATTCTTAAGTGAATTCTTTTGGGTTGGTCCTCAACTTGTCATGATCATTAAATCGACTATGGGACCCACAGACTCCTTAGTTGAGGTTATGCAAGGGCAAAAAGGGCATGAGCTTGCTATGGGAAGGATCCACTTGCATAGCTTTTGGCTTGATTAGTTAAGGTTCCTTTCCTTTGACATCGCTACAATCTTATATTTCGTATTTTCCATTATGTAAACCGCTTAACACTCCTTAATCTTTCATTGCATTCATCCATTAAATCAATTTTTCTCCATTTTTTCAAATTTATGAACTTTAATGTCCTCTTCTCATGATTTCATACTATTCTTGGTCTTCTAAGCTATCATTTGACCCCAATTTCATCAAAAAATTCTTTGTATTTTGAAAGTTTGACCAAAGTCAATAGTGGTTAACAACTGCATCGTCGAGGCCTCATTGACACAGCCGACCCCGTCGACGAGGACTTGTTGTCAAGGCCTCGTTGATGCAATACGAAAATACTATATATACCACTGAACACTTTGGAATTTTTTGTCATTTGCTCATAACACACAGGGAATTTTTGCAATTTTTCAAAGCCCAAAGCCCATAACTTTCAAACTGTTTGTTCAAATCACTCCGTTTTTCAATCCTACACTTACCGGAGGTAAGATCTTTATTGTGGGGGCCACAAACCTGAAGGTTTCCAATGTAATTTTTGAAAATTTTTTCTAACTCCCCTAAGGGTTAGTAACTTTAATCATACATAAACATCAACTTTTTCCAAGTTAACCCTTCTAACAACCTTCGGGATGTTTTATCAATGATAAGGCATAAATAGAAATAATAATTAAGTTAATTAAATTAGCCATAATCATACCTTAGCAAAGTGTAACTACCCTCAAGAGTTAAGGTATCCCAATTGTTTTAAGGTTACACAATGATTGCTAATCCATGGTTCTATTGTGATTGTAGATGGCACCCAAACAAAAGTGCCTGTAGGAAGGAGAACCCTCGCAACCACGGGAAAAATGACCTAGAGCTGGAAGGGGCCAGCAAGAACAAGGCCAAGAATAACAAGAGATGACCCATGCAAAGGGATCTCTTTGAGAGGAGCTCAAAGTGAAATCTGTTCAATAGATTCCAGAAGAAGAAGTGCCTACTGAACAATCTCAACAAGGAGAAGCACCTAGACTTGTGCCTAGACTTGAGGTCACTTTGACTCAAGCCTGCCTAGAGATCATCAAGTCCCGAGAGCTTCAAAGATCAGTTCTTCAAGAAATAAACTTCAGGCCATTTTTGGAGAAAGCTCTAGAAGATGTCAAAACACAATTGTAAACCTCTCCCATGTGGCCAATCATCACGACTAGTGGGGAGTGGTACATGGGAGAGAATTATCTTTTCTAGAATAACTAAAGGCCAGGGTCTATTGTAAAGATCAAGGACATTCGAGTGTCCTATTTGGTAGAGGCCATTGCACAAGCACTAGGGTTGCCTGACATTGGAACATGGCTGGTGGAAATATCAACAAAAGGCAACCATGAGGCGAAAAGGGAGTGGACCCAGCAATGTTACGGGATGGACCGCAAGGAGTATGGCATGCTCACACAAGCACAACAAATTTATTTCAAGATTGTGACCTATCACCTTAATTCAATGGTGAGGCCAAGTAAGGTGACTTCCTTCTTCGCTCGTGCATGTGCTACTCTAAGCAAAAAATTTCCCATTAACCTTCCATAACTAATTTATTTGGAGATTGAGAAGCATTTTAAGGAAAATGAACATGGAAGGAGGACCCTGCCCTTTCCATGCTTGATAAGAAAACTTTGTAAGAGGGTAGGTATTGTTTGCTATTCCAATGACACTCTCAGGCATACTTCCTTAGCCTCATGGGTAGAAACTATGAAGGACAAAATGCTAGTAGCCATCCAAGAATATATGGAGTTGGCCAATCTTCATTACGCAAACCTGGCAACGTTGATAACCGAATGGTCGTAGTCAAAATTGGAGAAGCAGGTGGCTAGCTAGTATTTGCTATACGAGGCCGAGTTTAAACATCACAAAGACACTAAGTAAAAGCTTGAGATTGCTCACACTGAACTCGAAGTCCTCAAAGGATGATTCATAGATCAATGATCCATCGTCGAGGATCTAGCCAAATAGATGAATGACTACTAGGAACTGAAGAACACAATGCGAGTGTTCAACATTGAATGCAAATAGTTCGCTACTTAGTTTGTCAACGTCAAGGAGTTGTTTCCAGCAATCCGTGTCCTTGGGAGGTGTCCATTCCAACCTACATTGGGGAAGTTGCGTGGACGGTGCATGATCCCAGGAGTAAGGAAGAGAAAATGAAAGCACTACTGGATGCTTTCCACCTCCCACCTGAAGTTGCAGTAGTGGTAGGACAACTAAAGCCTCAACCACCACCAGTGCATAAAGCCGGTGAAGGTTCCTTGGAGCCTCAAGAACCACCACCGCTTGAGATCGTTTGATCTTCTCTAATAAGCTTCACATCATCAAGAAACGTGTCGTCCAAATTTTTGATGAGTTTTGTCATGGTGTTCAATTTTGTGTCTTAAACACCACCATTTTTTGTAATGTGTTGATTCGTACACTTGGGCACTCCATTTTTTGTCAAGTCAGTCAAGTTTGTTTTGTTGAAAGAAAAGTTAATCAATAATCCCATACCTTCCCAATTTTGTAAAAGAACTTGATGATGGGTTTTCATTCAGTTGTGGGGGTATGATGAGTTGTCGTTGGTTGGTTGCGTCAACGAGGCATCGTTGACACAACCAACCACATCAACGAGACCTCGTCCATGAGGCCTTGTCAACACATTTTGACCTGCGTCGACAATGCCTCGTTGACATGGTATTTGTCCATCGCCTATAAATACGTGCCTACCTACATTTATGGGAGTCTTGATTTCAATTATAGCAAAGTTCTTGCATTTTTTCCATTCGAAAGTTAGAATTTTCTTCCTGAGTACCTGTAGCAGGAGTCATTGAGTGTACGAATCTTTATTCGAGCATTGTTGTGCCTGAGCACGACAGTGTGTGCAGTAATAAAGATGAGCTTTCTGATAAACCTTGCAGCACTTTGAATAGATTGGCTCTCTTATTTATGCATTCAATGTTTTCAATTATTTGTTAATTATTTTCAATTATTTCATAATTATTTCCTGACAATTGAATTAATGAGAATTATTAAGCTAGATAGATTAAATACATAAGTACGATTGCTTCGAGCGTAACATGTATTCACTTAGTAATCCCAGCAACATTATTGCTTGGTTAAGTGTAGCTGAGGCATCCGATTTTTATCATTTTGTATTTTATATTGTGGGTGCACGAAATATAGATAAAAAAGAGTTTAATTAACTAATCTAAATGACTAATTAACTAATCATTAAACTAACTCCCTAAAATCCTTTCCAAAAAACTCCAAATATGTTCATGCATTTAATTGTTTTCCAAAAATAAAATTAACAAATACCCGGTGAATGCTGGGAACCAATCATATCAGGAATTCATTTTTCAGCTACATCAGCCACTAACCGGGCTTGCAAAGCCAGCTACAGCTGCGGGATTCTTTAATTTTAAATAAAAGAATTCCCACTTTCAAAAAGTCAAAAGGGCAGACCGCACCTAATTTCAGAAATTTTGCGTTCGGAATGGAAACATGAAGACATTCCAATATTTAGAAAGTGTGACGAAACATAGAATTTATGCAATACTCGCAACAAAACGTAGCAGCAGCAGCAATGATGAACCCCTGAAATATGACTTGCAGACGTCGAGAGAAAAAACCGAATCAGATAAAAAAAAGAAAAAGCGAATATAAAGAAAGTGCTATCTGAACAAAACTCTAATCACGGTTCCAAAATCAGTATGCCGTGTGTTTACTGATATTGATGCTCTGCACCCAACAGACTGAACTTGTTCGTTTGTTCGTGTGATAAGAAACAGACACAACAGAGACAGTAACAACAAAACACACAACCCACAAATAAGGTCGGAGCATAGCAGCAGAGAGAAGCCTCAAATCTCAAGTCGAGCGTCAGAAAAACATGCAGTAGCACTGAACAGTTCAGCTCTGCCGCAGCAACGCAAGGAAGGACCCAGGCCCAGTCAATGACATCCAGAAACATGATATAATGATATTCTTCTTTATTCTCCTGCACTTCTGGAGTTCCCATCGTTGATCCATATTTTTATACCTTAATAACATCCACTGCTGCTACTACAACGAAAAGGCAAATTCTTTTGCCCTGGAATGATGCTTTTTCTTAATGTCATGTCAGAAGAAACACAATTTCAGGAATACACTGCGCGAACTCGGATCGGTTTCAGAGATATACTCAGTCATATGGTTTTTGGATCATGGCATGATTAATATTTATAGTATTTTAAATGACGTAGCATTCAAATAAATGTTTTCAACCTTGCCCACAGTTTCAGCTACGTAGAAACCATGTATAAGTGAAATTAATTGTGAAAGATGATGGCTTTGTAACAGAAACGACAATAAATTGTGTGGCCATTTAGAGGTGTAAGGCTTGGCAGGTCAAATAGCCATGGTAAGCCATTTAGCTAAAAACCATAGCATGTGACTAATGCTCCGGTCACAGAGAGAGCTGTTTTTGCAAATCAGCTCATTTTCACAGCTTGCTATAGTCATAACATATAAGCTGAACTGTGGCTTATAACTGCATGATAGTTTTACAAATTGATGGTTTATAACTGCATGATAGTTTTACAAATTGATGGTTGCAGTTTTGAACAGTAAATATTTTCAAAAATATTATTTCAAAATTCCATTTCTTTTCCATAATTCTGTAGAATTAAAACATTGACTGCAAAACTGCTTGTGACTGCTGCAGCTCAGCTTATGGTCCAGTCACATGGAGAGTTCTTTTTGCAACTTGGCCCTTTTTCGCAGCTTGCTACTGTGATAAACGTACAAGCTCAGCATGGTAGTTTTACAAATTGATGATTGGAGTTTTGAATAGTAAATATTTTCAAAAATACTATTTCAAATTTTTTTTTCTTTTTACCGGCTTCTGTCAAATCAAAGCATTGACCAAATTAAATAATTTACAAACACCCAAAAAGCGCGTGTAACTGCTGCAGTTCACCTTGAGCTTTGGCTTGGCCCTGCTCTTTGTTTAGCCATGAACAGTGACGATCACAGCTCTGGGGACCTCTTGGCACGAATTGTGAATTGTGATTGTAGTTACAGCTCAATTTTTTCATCATGTGACTGGGACTCGGACATGATTTGTGGCTGAACTGTAGTCATCACATATCTCTGTATGAGCTGTGATGGTAGTTACAGCTGAATGTTTCGTCGTGTGATTGGGGCATACAGAAACAGTAAATGCATTGAGAGAGCTCAGAATTTCGGAAATGCGGTATCAGTGGCAAAAACATCCAACAGGATATACCGTACTGTGTATTAAGAGTGCTGAGGAAGAAAAAGGGGAAAAGAAAAACATATGGTATCCATATTGGGCGGTTCTGAAATTAAACATGGAAAGACACAAAAATAGACGCAGCGAAACGCAGATAAACAGAAACAACTGTTACAGAAAAAACTCTCAGCAGCGGCAGCAGCAACAGCGACAACATCCATAGATCTTGCTTTTGGGTTCCCCATTATACGGAGGCGAGATTGTGCAGAGTATCATGCTTGACGGCCGCCGCGGCTGCAGGGCTGCCACTGCTACCGTGGGAGCGAGAGGCCAAGGTTTTCTGCAGAACTGCCGTTGGCCAAGACGCCATTTGCGGGCTCTCCTGTGGGCTACTGCTGCTCAATTCCCATCGCTCGTTGCTCAGAACAAGATTCAGGGTGCCCGCGTTTGCTTTGCCGGCGGTGCCGGATCTGCAGAGTCCAGCACCAGTGGCCGTTGGATTTACAGGAGTTGCAGAGTTGTGCTGCAGAATCTCCACGGAGACCCCCCAAGTGCCCAGGAACATAACTGTTGCTGCGACTGTTGTTGTTGCTGTTAGGTGGTGACTGTGCCTGTCACTGTTATTGGTATTGGTAGTAGTACTGTTGTTGTTGTTCATGAGACCCAGGCCGAGATCCGTGCTGGCCGCCATTGATGACATGGAGAGCTGCGTCGCCGTGGATCTGCTGTGTTCTTCAGCTCCTGCAGCTGCGCCCCAGTCGTCTATGAAGTGCCGCAGCGGCTGCTGGGTGCCTGTCAGAAACAAGCTCTCTGTGTGTGTTACTGTTGTTGCTGTGGTGGCTAAGATTTTGATGCTCCTGCATGACGCTGAAATCGCTGAGATTGCAAGCATGATGACCTTTATTTATGCCTGCTGCTACCATTGGCGGTGCCCACTAAAGAGAGGCTGTATTGTTGTAACATGGGTGCACTTTAAAATACAGCGTGTCATTAGAAGGTTATATAACTCAATATTGCTTACTAGAATTGAGCTTATGTCCTTGTGCTTCCAAATTAAGAGTTTTAACACTTAATTGTTTAACATTGCAATTTCGATAACCCCTAATTATTATTTAAGATTTTTTGGTTTCATGTTTTTTAATAGGAAGGAGAGGGAGACGGATGAGAAAAAAAAGTAATGTTACAATCAAAAACTTTTTTTTGTAAGGTGCGAGAGTGAATGAGTGTGTGTGCATGTGTTTTTTTTTTTCGAGCTAGAAATAAAGACTTGTGAACCTAAAGGTTATGCAATCATTGTCTTCCTAACTCTCACTTCTGTATGCTCTTACGTATGGTTAAGTGTGAGTTAAGGCATATCATATTTATTTTTGTTTATATTTTTATATATTTTTGTCTTAAGTCCTCCGTGGAAAGATGAAGAATTAACTATTAACTCTTTTACCTACCTAACTACTCTAAAGGCTAACTATCCTTCTGTACACATCTAAACTAATACTAATGCTACTGGGTTACCAAGTGGCAATTCTTGGGTGTACCAAATGACCACTGCAAGAATTACAAAGTGTTGTACATAATGCTCAAGATGGTGATGCTTATGTTTCCATGATTAATTACTTTTAATTATTATAACATAGAATGTAAAATGCATGTAAAGTAAAGTGTTGATAAGAGAGATTATCTAATCTAAGTGCTATAATGAACATTAGAAATCTCATCTTTATTGTCATTCACATCAAAGTGTTTAGGTACATGATGCTCGAATAAAGATCCATACAATCTCTTAATTCACACTATGGGCACTCAAATGGAAAATATTCTAACTCTAGAAATAGCAAACTACAAGAGCTTCGCTACACTATGGACTTAACGTGCCATAAATGCGATGGGTACATGTATTTATATAGACTTGACTTGTATATGTGTCGACGCATCTACGTCGATGTACCCAATCGATGCAACCAATCGACTTTGCTTCATCAAAAAGACACAGGCAAGATAGATGTGACCCACTAACAACTAAGAGATGAATATCTTGATCACTTGTCCTATACCCTAAGGTGCAAGAGTGTTGAAAACTGAAATATTTTTTTAACAATATTTACCCCTAAGACATATAGACATATAGTTCAATTAGAACTTTATAACTCAATATTGCCTACCAAAATTGAATCCATAACTTGTAGTTTTCAAATCAAGTATCTTACTATTAACAACCCAAGAGTATTTAACTACACATATTTTAGATCATATAACCAATAAGATGCTTTGGTTATCTTTAAGAAAAACATGGTTGTATCATTTTAAGTTATCAATAACTTAGAAACCATAAACTACATGATTTAACTAAGTGAGTAGTGTTAGTTAAAGGGGGAAGGGGTGTTAGAGTGTGAAATAATTTGACTGTAGGTACAACCCAAGATAGTCAAAATGAGATGTTAGCCTAGTGGTATAGGTCTTGGCCTGGTAACCCCATGTCACAGGTTCAAATCTACTAAGTAGTACTAAGTTATAACCTTCTATAAATCTTGGCGTGTACTTATGTTTCAATTATTTCAGGTTTCAACACTTCAAGATATAGTTAAAATGATATAGTAAAAGAATTCATACTACTACTAATACTAATATTTTATTACATTTGTGTAGACCTAAAGGATTTGTTAGACAAATGAACTTGTTCAAAATACATCAGCAATAATAAAACTTAAGTATAATGCATTTGTCTGATATTCATGTAATTTGAACACGTATTCTATAACTAACATGTGTTGAGAATAATTCCATATAACTAACATTGGTAGCCTGGATAGCTTATAAAAAGGAATAAATAATAGTGAGGTGTTAGCCTAGTGACAAAGACTCTTAATTTGAAAGCTCCAAGTCATGGGTTTGATTCTAGTGGGCAATGCTGAGTTAATATCTTGGGATATATCGATATTACAATTATTTTAGGGCTTCAACACCTATTATAAAAAAGAATGAAACATAGTGATGAGCAATGGATAGTCCCTATGCCCAACCATACAAATCATAAGTGTTCATGTGCAATCTAATCGAATTTTGTAAATGAAACTAATGTGGTATCTAGATCGTTAAGTGTAGATCATAGGTCGCTATTCTCTCACTTGGACTAGTGGTACATTTATCACGTATGGTTTAGTCCAATGTGAGACATATAATTATTGATGTTGTGCGGCTAAGACTAAGTTATATGAAAGTATGAAAATTATTTATTTAATCTAATTAATAACAAGAAGATAAACCCTAAACTATCTTAAGGATGAAGAGTGTTTATTTACAACTTGTTGTACACATCCTAAACTCATGTGCCTACTATTGGGATTACCAAGTGAATATGTGTTTATGCTCAAAACTAGTCATGCTCATTCTGCCAATTGATTAATGTGCATGAAAATGTAAATATTAACTAAGTATATAAAAAATAAATTGCATTAAAGGTAAATCTATTTTAAGTCAAAGTTTTGTAATGAATATGAATAAATCTCGATCTTATTGTCATTCGTGGAATGTGTCCAGGTATAATGCCACTCAAATAAGATGTTGTACAATTAACTCAAATCCATGCTATGAGCACTCACTAACTATTTGCTAAGATTATGAAAACAAATTACCAGAGTTTAGCTACATTATTAACCAAATGGCGCCACACACGTGGTGTGTGCTCACATATTTATAGGTAAATATAGGCATTAAGTTGATAGGAATGTGTTGATGGGGATGCATTGATGAGGATGCATTAACAAAGATACGTCGATAGGGATGCATTGATGGGGATTGACATAACTAAGTTATAGTAGATGTGATATTGCATCTACGATATAGCAAATGTGATGTAGCATCTATGATGTAGTAGCTAATTGAGATACATCAACGAGGATGCTACAACGTAGATGTGATGTAGCATCTGCAATATAGCATCTACAATATCTCATTCGATTGATACACTTGACAACATGATGCTTCATGATATCCTCACAACTTAGCTACATGACATCTCATGTCTATGCCTCAATGCAAATGTGATGTAGCATCTATAATATCTCATCCAACTATATACACTTGAAAAAATGATGCTTCATCATATTCCCATGACTCAGCTACCTAATATATCATATCTCATCACACATCATGTTAGATGAGGTGACACTTCATTGAGCACGTAGATGTGAGACACTTATAACATGATTTCTAATTTCAATTTTAGGGTCTTATGCCTTAATATTTAATTTCAAGAAAATTCTTAACACATGACTAACTAACAACTAGCCTCTAATTACTTTCATTTACCTAATGATGAGTGATGAGGTACCCCTACGTCCAACCATACAAATCACAAAGTGTTCATGCGTGATCCAGTTGAATTTTGTGGACTTTATAGTTTCCAATGCACTAGTCTTCTAGAAACTAAATATTGCCCTATTGTCATTCGTTGTCTTCCCAATTACACTTGTGACGTACAAAGATATGGTTAAGTGTAATCGAGCATATAATGTTTATCATTTTATGTCTTATGTTCTTTGGTGCTTAGGGGGAGAGAGAGATAAAGTAATTTAATGACTAATCTAAATTAACTAACTATTTGGTCTCTAACTAGCCCTAACATAAGCATTCGGTCCCACTTTCCATACACGTCATGAACCCACGTATCCACTACTGGGTTACCAAGCACTGTGCTACTAGGCACACCAAGTAATAACGTTGCTAGGATTACTAAGCAAATATGTGTTACATTTGAAGTGGTATTACTTATGTATTTAATTTATCTAGCTTATCTTGCTTGATTAGCTCAATTACTAGAAAACATTAAATAAACAACTGAAATCATTGAATGCATGAATAAATATCTAAACTATCTAGAATGCTACAAGGTGTATCAAGAAGCTCATCTTCATTATCATACACACTGTCGTGCTCAGGTAAAACAATGCTTGAATAAAGATCTACACACTCAATGACTCCTGCTGTGAGCACTCGGGAAAATATTCCAACTTTCAAATAGAAAAATTGCAAGATCTTCGCTACACTATGACTGACTAATACCATAAATGTAGCTAGTGAGCAAGTATTTATAAGCAAGAATAGATCCTACGTCAACGGGGCCTAGTCGACGCATGAAATGATGCATCAATAGGACCTAGTTAATGGGGCCTAGTTAATGAGGCCTAGTTGACGCATGAAACAATGCATCAAGAGGGCCTAGTCAATGGGGCCTAGTCAATGGGGCCCCAGTCAATAGGGCCTAGTTGACGTGGCCACCTACGACTCATCACTTAAGACCCAAGACTAACCAAAGCTATCTAAATTAAAATAAAAAGCATTTTATCATCTTGGGCCTTAACCTTGTCCTCTAGTTTCTTATCTTTATCTAATCATATCATTCCTTAATCACATTATCTTTATTTGAAAATAATTGGCTTCATCTATAGCTTATCTTATCTTCTCACAAATGCACTAACAAAAATAAAAATAAAAATCATTTAATTAATAGTTAATCATCATGATAATTATGAATCACAAGCAATCTTACCAAATATGTACCCTAATACCCATCCACTTTTCAAACTACATGGCACCAATAGTCTCACTAAAATAATTAGTACAATAATAATAATTAATCATACATACAAATAATAATAACTAATCTTATATCACAAGCACATGTGATGAGTGGCGAGGTACCCCTACACTCAACCATACGAATACGAGCGTTTCATGCACGATCCGGTCGAACTCCACAAACGGGCTAGTTGTGGTATCTAGATAGTTAGCCTTAGGTTGCAGTTCGTTGTCTTCCCACCTGCACTAGTATTAACTTTGTCACGTATGGTTTAGTCCAGAGTGAGGTGTATGATGTGTTCTTATGCTAACGCTACTCCTGAGTATGATGGTAAATAAGATTAACTAAGCTAAGAGAGAAAGGGTGAGAGAGAATCTAAACTAGCCTAAGTGCAATGAGCATCCATTCCTCGATCATCCGTACACATCTTAGACTTCATGCATGACTACCATTGGGATTACCAAGCGTAGATCCTAGGTATGCTACTGGGTTACCAAGTAGTCACACTTAAATGCTCGTAATCAAGTCGTACTCATTCCGCGTTAACAGGAGTTTAAGGGTGAGAAGAAATTAACTAGAAAAGCAATAAATAACAATTAAATAAATAATTAAGCTAAGTAAATGCTGCAATGATGAAGTAATCTCGATCTTTATTTCCGGTCATGTGTGTGTCCAAGTACGTGACACTCGAATAAAGGATGTCGTACAATTACAATCACCACATTGCGAGCATACACTAGGAGGAAAAAGGTTGAGAGAAAAATGAAAACTAAAATCAAAACTAACTCTTAAACTGACTTATGCCTATCAAAACTGCCTACCTCTTATTTATAGATTAGGCACATATATCATGTTTTATCTTTTGGCAAAGTCACATGTTTTCATCCTAAGTTGGAACGAGACTTTGTATCACATATAGGGCTAAGACATAAAATTTTAGGCATGGTTACACTAAGTTGAGTCTCATGTTTTTATCCTACTTTGGTATGAGACTTTGTATCACATATAGGGGTAAGACATAACATATTAGGCAAGGTGACACTTAGTTGAGTACATAGATATGAGACACTTATCACATGATTTCTAGTTTTAATTTTAGGTCTCATACCTCCTTTGCACTTGTTATGTTGTTAGCCTAAGGGCATGTCTTAAGTAAGCCTAACCTAACCTAACTTAACCTTACCCTCTAAAAACAACTCATCTCTAATTACCTCCACTTAGCTAAGACCCAAGACTAACCAAAACTATCTAAATAAAAATAAATTAAAATAAAATGAAACACATGCTAACATCTTAGGCCTTAACCTTACCCTCGATTGCTTATCTTTATCTAATCATATCCTTGCAGAGTCACATGATCTTTATTTGAAAAAATTAATTTTATCTATATCTTATCTTATCTCATCTTAAATGCATTAACAAAAATAAAAATAACATTCATTTAATCAATAGTTAACCATTGCAATAATTATAAATGACAAGAAACCTTACTGAAAATATATCCCCATACCTATATAGTTTTCCAATCACATTCCACCTATTGGAGCAATCTCAAAAAACTAATTAGTACAACAATAATAATTAATCACACAGACAAACAAAAATAATTAATCTCATATCACAAGCACATGTAACTAAATTAAATGCATCAAACCAAAACATAAGAAATGCTACATATATATCTAAATCAAGCACATATTCGTAGGTATACTTATGTAGCTACACATAAATCTAGATTGATAAAATCAATTTTAGTAAGTTCAAATAAAGGTAAGATTTGGGTTTCAACATATAGGGTGTTACATCGATAACCAACAAGCTCATATTTACCACATTAGTAGAACTATCCACATCATAATTTAGATGCACCATGAACAATCATCTAAATACAAAGCTTGCATCTATGTATATTCTTCAAGCATCTAATTTAAGGGCTTATCATGAAGGGACTAAGGATTATATAACCTTTAACACAAATTTATTAAAAAGTTAACATCACTTAGATTAAGAACTTCAATTATTCTAAGGTATAGCTTAGCTTAACAAAGTCAAATACACAGGAAATTCCACATTAGTAATAAGCATAGCTTTATATCTAAATAAAATCCATTAAAAGGATTGATCTGATAAAAAGTAGTTGAATGAGCTTCATCTTGAATTAAACAATAATACAAATGTTAGCTACTGGATGGAGCACCATTTACTAAACAACTAAAGATAATAAAGAATTATGAACACCAATTATAAAACCCTCCTACCTAACTTAGGATTAGAAGGCATTAAATCAGTCTAACTTCCTAAACCTCTAGTCATGATAATGAATTAAGCTATGATTGACATGCTGAACATTAGGAGAGCATGGAAAAATATAAACATGGAATGAATCAACAAATATCATTGTAATCACTAAGATGAAATACATATAAAAAACCATGATCAACAGATGACATCAAGTAGAAAAATCATATTGTGAATGAGCAGCATAATATATATATATATATGCATTGCATAATAAAAAGCCCAAGACTATAATAAGTCATAATCTAGAACTAGCAAAATAAAGATAGCATCCTATGTATAGAATATCCCACAAAGGGTATTAACAATATAAAAACTATTCCAACGATTGCATGAAAAATATCAATAATTGCTAAAGCATATATCCAACCTTATCAATACGCATTCGTTGATACATATATCTCTATCATGCGTCCAATATTTCATATCACGAATAACATATAGTTATGGATTTAGAGCGCTATCATTCTACCAATAAGGCATAACTACTATTCCTACATGTCATAAAATGTTTGAGTACTTAAGAGTCATTAATACATACATTCCATCAAAATATTCCAAGCCTTAATAATAATCAAATAGCACATGCTCTCTAGGAAAAGCATAAGTAATGATTATAAAGTCACTAGGCACATGATCCTTTAACTTCTTTAGTAGCACCATGATCTAAAATGTAAAATAAAGTCAATAAAATAAAGTGAGATCCTTGTTGAAGATTTGGTATATTTTAGTATGCCTAACATGCTAGTTGGTATCTATATTTAGTTACCCTATGAATATACGTATAGACCGTCATGGTGTATAACACCATTAATGGTGGTTTGTATTATATTCAAGTTAGTCATGTAAAATCAAGTTTTTCTTATAGTTTTCTCTCTTAATAAGAATCTTATCATTTTTCTATCAAAATTATAAAGTAATAATGGTTTACAATTTTGTTGTTTTGTTAAATTAGTTTATATTTTAGCATTTTAATTGATTCAAAGGTAGGACAATCGTACACACTAGATTGAAATAGATGTGCAGAATGTTTTTTGCATTCCAAATTTTGAGCTTTACAAAAAGCCCTAATTTCTTTTTGTTTTTAGATTAACTATTTGTTGAAATGGCTCATAGTATCAGAAGCCATGGATAGGCACGGGACTCATCAAAGAGGAAGCAAAACCAATGCACCCCATCGCCAACATCATTAGAACATACTAAAAGTGAAACACTATCACCTTCACCACTAGCAGCACTACAACCATGAAGTTACCGTGGTAATTTCCATAATGAACCCTCTAGTTTGAAAGTGGCCATGAAGAAGATTAAACTACATTCAGCAATGAACTCACACTATGAGGCCGAGATTAATAAAAAAAGAAAATTTGACATGCTATTGACTAGGGAGGAGTACATCATGAATGTGGCCCCTAGGGTCAATGTTTAGTATCATTATTATGATCTCACATTGGCCACAGAGTTAGTCAAGGAAGGACACAATGTGTACCTAAAAAGATTTGGTTTGTCACCTTTCATAGAGTTCATGGTGATGAGAAATGATGTGGTGATAGAAATTTCATTAGGACCTACAATAATGGCTAGTTTGTATATCAATCTAGAAAGACTTGGTGATTTTCTAGACTCTAGAAAAGGTTCTTTCAATTTTGTTTCTATATAATGAAGATAAATGATGCTTTGAAAGAGGTAATTTTCTCTAGACATTAGTTGTTAGAGTGTTTTGTTAATTAGAACAAGTGAGCAAAAGCCTTCATCATCACCACTACAAGGATTTTGATCTTGCAACTAAAGATGCCATACTCTGATTTGATAGACATCATTATCTATTGTGTTGTTGTTAAAGATGTAAAAAATGAAATCCCATGGCCTCTATTGAGTTTACTTTATGTTGTAGTGATAGAAGGAAGTTGTGTGAACTGGTTGTCAATTTTGAAGGTACAAATGCAGTAGACATTATCATACTGCATTATGTTTGCTTCTCACTTCTCTTATGACTACCTTTTTCTGACCTTTGTTAAGGTATTTAATAAATCTAGTCTTATGGATGTTACCTTGGTGGTAAAAAATAAGAATAAAGAGTTTATTTCACGGTTGTTTCTTGAAGACTTCTCCAAGCCTAAGTAGATAATCAAGAGATTCCAAAATTAAAGTAGCCTCTTGACATGTAGTCTAAGAGGTGGAGCAAGCTCAGATCAAATTAATTAAAACCATTCATGGTGCAGCTAGTGTTACAACATTATAGCTTTGAAACTAAGGTTGTACACCTCGAGTCAACTATTAATTTCTTCAAAGAATTAGTGCAAAAGGATCTCATGAAGGAGACATTATATAATAAGGCTTCCTAGAAAGATTTTGAAAGTCTAAATGTTGATGACTGTACAATAGCAATTAAAAGCATGGTAAATAAGGATCTCAACTAGCTCTCAAAGATAAATGTCATTGTGAGGAGTAATGATTTTTTGTATGATTTAATGTATATTAATTACATCATGGTGGAACATTACTTCAAGGCTAATGCCTATGGTGTGATGTTGAGGAACAATGAAATAGTATTTAATGTAACTCTAGTATAGAATGAAGCATTAAATAAAGACTTGAAGTTTGTCTATAAAGATAAATATAAGTATGCCAAAGCATTTTTACAGTACAAGGTAGAGTTTGAGGGTGCATTAAAGCTAGTAAAGAAATAGTTACAAGAACTAGCTACACTCAAACAAACAAGGGACACTATGGGTTCTAACACCAATGCAAAACTTGCAAGAAGATTAGAGAAATTGAAAGTGAAAAACATGGAGTTCAAGGCTAATAAGTTGATATGGAATTGCCAAAATACATAGAAGGGATCAAAGGCTCTCATCTGATGAACACTATTTAATAAAGAATAGAAGAAGACATGTACAACAAATAAACTAATCCACACCACATATACTCCAATAATAAATACATGTAGCTACGACTTATTTTACCAATAGAGTTTTCAAAGCCAATCTTAAGGATGTTATGATATCTTATCAAAGTTTAAACTAGGATAGATATAAGATTATGACTATTAAAAATGTGCTGAACCTAATCTTAACCCTAACTAACGTTTTCCCAAATTGAACTTAAGAAACTTTCAAAAAGCTAGCTAAATAATAAATAATAAAACTTCCTATTCTAACTAGCCTAGTCACTTTTTCAAAATAGACAAAAATGCAACTTTGATTTCCCACACATATAACTACTAATTCTTAACTCGACTATATATATATAATATTTTAGATGCAAAAAGATTCAAAAGATTTTTTTGTGCATATTCTTAGTAGCTCGATATATCAGATGATCTAGGTAGCCTAACTAAAAAAACTAATTTTTTTCTGATTTTGCAATTGTCATATCTTTGTGATTTGAATGAGTTTTGGGTTGATCTTAGATTTGTTAAAAAGATTGTTTTGAAATCTATAAACTTGTAAAATTTTAGATCAATTGGAATTTATTTAATAATTCAAATTAATCCTAAAAATGGATCTTAAATAAAAATGTTTAGCATCCAAAATAGAAATTGGTGATTTGCATGATGAATATCTTTGTGAGTCCAGAGAGTTATGGAGTGAGTGAATACTTAATACAAATCTCTTTCAACAATCTACCTTCCTACAAAATATTCACTCACTCCATAGATCGAATGCTAATAGATCCTTTTCCCTTAAGAATCTTCCTCCTAGTAGATCTTTAGGGTCAGCATGATGTGCATCTGCCTTGAGCTCCTAAGTTGCATCCTATGAATTATAACTCAATTGTACTTTCACCATAGGTACTATCTTATATTGTAAGCTACACTCCATTTGACCTATCAACTATACTAGTCACTTGATGTAGAAAGCATCATCTTAAACCTGCACCTAAGACTAGTCATTCACGTGATTGTTATCAAGTATACTGTTTTGCAACATTGAGATGTAAAACACATCATGGATGCTAGGAAGCTAGGGTGCAAAGCCCACTTGATATGCTACATCATTAATCCTTTGTAATACGTTAAAAAAATCCATGGATGTCAAAGCAAGTTTATCTTTCCTATTGAAGTGTACTAAGTTCTTCAAATGAGACACACAAAGAAACATCATGTCCTTAATAATGAACTTCATCAACAACAATTGATGATCTTAGCTATGGTGCTATTTTCACAATTTTCTCATAGCTATTGGTGTAAGCAAACTTTACCAACAGTAATCGATTATCTTAATTGTCTAAGAACTAGAGCACATACACCTAAGCATGTCCTCTAGTACCTAGTTTATGCTCTCAACTTTTCCATGAATTCTTCAATCTACCTCATCATCCCTAGTCACCAACACACCATCTTAAAAATTGATACATATTTTTCTTTTTAGATGCATATAAAACTTGCTCAAATGAGCCTTTTCCAACAATTACTACTATAAGGACTCTAGAACACACACCTAATCCTTATACCAAAGCAACCCATTAGAGCTCATAGCCACTATGGTCTCATCGATCTATCTTAATTATGCACACACCAAGGATCTTGCTACTACTCCTCCCAAATTTGCTCCAACACATTTGATTGAATCACAAGGTTATGTAGGTTTCCAACAACATGACTCAAGACATTAGCAAAAGTTTATGTAAGGTTGGTTCATGCTATACTCTAAGCCTTTATGGTCTATTCAAATTATCAACTTCTCTATAAAAAGAGCAACACAAAACCTTGAGCATGAATATAACATCACTAAACTCAAGATCATATGTTAGATAACAAGTCTCATGAAGCTTAAGTTACCTCAACATTTACACCACAAGCATATCCTCCTATATGAAGACACATTTAAAACCTTCATTAGAAGAGTCAATGCACACAATGAAAGGTTTTCCAAAAGAAGGAGAGACCAAAATTAGAGTAAAGATCAATATCTTCTTCACCTTCTTGAAAGTTGATTAAGAAGATAAGTCCCACTTGAACCAAACCTCCTCCTATAGTTGATTTGTTAAAGGTAAAGCAATGTAAGAGAAGTTCTTAATGAACCTCTAATAGTATCTAGCCAAACCAAGAAAAATTTACACCTCTCCCATATTTCTAGGAATTGACCAATCATGAATGATTAAGATCTTGGTTGGATCCATCATCATCCTTGCTATTAACATATCACATCTCAAAATCATAGTTAAGAAATAATTAATTTAACCATATTAAGTATGTAAAGAATAAATTTAGACTCCTTAAAAATCCCTAAGCAATTAAAACACTTATAAAATCATAATTTCTTATGAAATAACTGGAGTAGCTTGAACACTTAGAATTCATATGAAAATCCACATTTGATATATTAATGCCTTTAGGCCTCTAATACAACATTATATTAGAGACTCGCTGAAAATCCATATTCATGGATAAAATATAAATATTTATTAAATGAAAAAAAATATAAAATGAAATACATCCATGATGAAAAATCTTCTAAAAATTATTAATCCTTCTTGTAGCACTTCCTTGTGCTCCTCTAATGAATCTTGCATAATCTGCATGGAACATGTAGGAAGGGTTAGCCTACCTTTACCATAGAGGAAATGTAACACCCCAATGTTTCAAACCTAGGATCTTAGGTTTGTTAATTATTTTCTTATGCTAGAGTACATTAGCATAAGGATATATCTTGACATAATATGGCTTATATTATTCTGTATATTGCTAGTGAATTATGCTAATATAATCTAATGCCTTTTCTTTCATGTTGTAAACTAGATTTTAAGACTTCTTGAATGATATTTTATACATCTTAAGGTTTGAACCTTTGATCCCTAATTTGTATGTACTTTTGGATATGTGATATTTTAATTTTCTATTTGGTTTATTTCCTAAATATTCTACTAATTATTGTGGCTTTCAAGTTGGCTAGACTAGAAGGATGATAATGGTCCATTATTGGTATTTTATTTATGTTTTAATTATTCATGAGTGGCGAGAGCCCCCTTTGCTCAACTATATGAATCAAAAGTGTTCACGCATAATCGAGTCAAATTCTATGGACTTGGGCTAGCAAGATGTCTTGAATAACTACATGTGAGATTGTTGATTATTGTCTTCCCAATCACAACTGATGTCTACTAAAGTTGCATGGTTAAGTGTGATTAGGATGTTAGATGATTTTATTATTATTTAAATTATTAAAATATTTAAAAGATATAAACATCAAACTAATTAACTATGGATATAAAAGAATTCTAAATTAGGCTAAGCATTGAATATTCATTTCCACTTTCTATACACATCCAAAACTTATACTATCATTGCTAGGCTACAAAGTGTTCATTACTAGGCTCATCAAGTGTTCACTAGTAGGATTACCAAACATCACTTTGTTATGTTTTAAGTGGTCATACTCAAGTGCTATTATCAAATAAAATATTTAATTACTAGATGCATGAAAGTAAAAAGCATTAAAAGTAAAGTGCTAAAAAGTAAGCCAAAATGCTAGTCCAAGTACTACAATGAATGAAAGCAATCTTAATTTTATTGTTGTTACAGTAAGAATCGTTGTAATAATAGAATCTAACACAATCTAATATGAAACTAAGTGAGGCAATCTCATGGTCGCCTAATAGTCCTAGAAAACTAAACTTTTGAATAATTTTCCTCAAATTGAAAGGGAACTTGCCAATTGTGGGAAGAATCTAATAATTTGAGGTAAATGTTAGAAAATCACAAGCAAAAGAGGGAACACAAGTGTGGAATAGCCAGTGGAAAATTACTAGAGAAACACATATAACAAAGAGTATAATGGAATAGAGCACTAAACAATGTGAGAAAGATGAATGAGTGTATATGTGGTTAGCAATAGGAAAAGTGTACAAAATGAGACAAATATAGAAAAAGCTAAATTCAAAAGGCAAATGTTAGAAATAGATTTGAATGAAACCCAGGAACAAAAAAATTAAAAAGGGACAAACCTAGATTACAGAGCAAGTAATAGAAGGAAACTGCTAAGAGATGTTTTGAAATATGTACCAAGGATGAGAGTCATCTGATGAGAAGTTGTGTTGTTCTATTCTTTCTTTGATGCATGCACCTGATGCAGATCTATTGAGAATAATAGAACATGTAGTAGCTGATAAAATAGAGGAAAGCATCAAATCGTAGCGATGACTTGATTTTGAAATATTTCTTTGTGTGTTAAGAGGATAACATGAAGGGGATACAATGCATTAGTAGCAAAATAAAGAGAGAAACATGAAAAAATTATTCTATGGAGAGGTAGTGTCTTTAGAGAGAGATTTCCAACTCACTAAGTAGTGAAGATAGCTAGGAATACTAGACAAATCTCCAAGATTTAAATGAAGCAAAAAAATGATAAATCATCATAGATGTCAACCAACCCCTTTTCATTTAGGGGTATCCTATTATTTATAGGCTAAAATACCTCATATGTCACATAGAAATAACATAGTGGGGCCTAGAGAATCTTCCAGAAGATTCTAGGGGATTCTAGATTCGAGAATCGACATATAGATGTAAAAGCTTATGTCAAATATCAAATGGACATATAGATTGATGCTGGATGTTGAAGAGCTAATGTGGTGCAAAAAGTGGACTTGATGCCGGACATCAAAAGTAGATCTAATGTTGGACATTGAAAGTTGAAGATAGAATCAATTTTGAAGTTGACGTCAAACATTGAAATTGGAAGAGTTGAAACAATGTTGTTGATGATGCAAAACATCATTTCTGGCAAGCTAGAGATAGAAATCTAGAAATTACACTACAAATGACATAGAATGTTAAATCCAAACTACTAAAGATGGCCTTACACACTAAAAAGTCATAGAATGCACCCAAGTCTCTAACTTACATAGAAAAAGCCAAAGTGGGTACAACAATTCTAATCATGCATAAGTATCCAAGTACATGATGCATTCAAAAAAAATTCCATACAACTAACTCAATGCACACCACAGGCACTTAAAGAGTAAAAGTTCTAACTTTCATGGAGAAAAACTACAAGAGTTTAACTAAGCTGCTAAGCAACAGTAGCCATAAATATAGTGGATACAAGTATTTATATAGGGAAAACATATGATTACATTAATGCATACCCGTTGAAGCAGTTGATAGGTTCACATTTTATCATACATCCGCAACTAACAAAAATTCATCTTCGAGCGAATAAAAGTAGGACTGAGTTGTTTAAAAAATTTAGAAAATTATAGAACTCATTTATTAACTAAAAAACTTGATAAGACATGAGTGCCACATTATAAAATTATTCGAGTGATTAGAATGGAATTCGGTAAAACTGGACAATTAACAAAAATCGACTAGCCGCTATGTATAAAAATGTACTAAGGAGAATGTCTCATGTGGTGTTAATAATACCTTCAAATAATCTAAAGGCATTCAATAATTCCTTTATCTTCTTTTTCATGCTTCAAGAATTGTTAATAGTTTAGGTAGCATCACCTAGAGTGGCTAGTGTTGGCACATTCCACAAGCAAGACAAGGTTGTAAACAACTTCTTGGCATTAAAGAATAAGGCTATGAATTGCTGATGTTTGATGTTGAATTCTCACATAGTGTCTTGTAACTCTTATTGATTCTCCATTTTTTTTGCTAGGTTTTGTGTAACTGATCACTGATCTTCAAATATACTCTTAAGAATTTCAAGCTCTGTATTAGCTATATCCAGCTTCTAATTAATTTCCTTGTGGAGGTTAAACTCTACCTCATATAGGGGGTAGGAGTTAGTAACCTACTTTCCCAATTCAATCTCAACTACCTTTTAGTCAACATCACCAGGTTTGCATATCAAATGTTGGAAAATTCTATGTATTATATTATTTCCTGAATTTGCAACTCATTCATGTAGAGTTCTATCTAGTTGTATGCCTTTAGCCCATCAAAGACATGCTGCCATGCATTACCATGCTACTAGAGCTATTGAAGGATAACATTCATTTTTCCTTTGTCAATTTTATCTCTTTTTTCTTCACCTCTTTGAGCATGTTGACTTGGCCCATATTATGATTTTTCACCTTCTCATATTTTAGGGTCTAATTCTTCCAAGCAATGATATCAATGGTTGTTTTCTAGTGTATGGCATGCACTTCTTGCATTGATTGGTTTTTGTTTTCCACAACTAACCTTCTCACATCCTAGTTTACCCTAGCAAGTTATTCTTATTATTGGCTAAGGTATTCCACCAATTGTTCCTGTTATGTCTCTACTTTCAATAGGTTGTAATTTTTTATGAGAAGCTTATTTTCCTTACACATATAGAATAGATCATTATTTGTAGCAATAAGCATGGTGTCTAACAACGATGCATCCTAAACTATACTTTCTCTCATATTCTCGGCTTCTTTTGGTGTCTCCTAAAACATTTGGAATGCCTCATTACTTATCAGCTTAGGCTATAGGATAGTAGGATTATAAAATTGAGCTTTTAAATTAGCAACTTCTACAACCAATCTTCAATTGATGTTGGTAGCTTCCTCTAGTTATGCTTTTGTGATTAGGATCTTGCCAGTTGTATCTAACACCTTCAATTAGATTGCAAAACTATCTTTTTAAGTATCAAATATTTCCTAAATTAGTTTCCTAGATCCCACTAATCATTCCAATACCTTCTTGTGCTAAGCTAATATCATTTCCTTGGTCCTAGCTCTTGTAGACACTTGGACAACTTTCGTGGTAGTAACATTTGGCATAGATGTTGTAGGATCCCTTAGAGCTTCACTAACTTTATTAGCAACCACCTCACTTGTTGTCTCTTGGTCCTTATATCGCATGACTAGGACTCATGCACCTTTTTCCTCCTTAAGCACCACAAAGAAGGTTGAGGCATTACCTAAAATTTTTGGAAATTGTTTAATAGGTAAGTATATTATAACTTCCTTCACATCGAGATTGGTGCAAAGAATAGCTTGGGGTCAATGAGAGGAGAATATTACTTAAGTCATCTACTAGCCAATTGATGATCTTAGTGACCTCATTCAAGTGGCTCATGGTTGAATAGTAGATTGATGGCTTACCACCACTTCCTAATGTTTGTTATTGTTGCTATTTCCTAAGTTGACTTACATGTTTTTTAGCTGTGGATGTTTTTTGTGTAGTTAGTGGTAGTGATGGTGCTTCTTCCTGAAATTTGGCAAGTGCCTTATCTTTCATCATCTTTTGACATGATGTAGTAGGGACCCTACAAAGTGTGTCTTTGATGTAGCAAGTTATCCCTTCCCTCTTACAAAATTTTTTGATCAAACATAGAAAGGAAAGTGTCTTCCTACCCCATTCATTTTCTTAAGATCTTATCAATCTTCAAGAAGATTTATGTTTGGTAGGTTGACTAGGATTATCTCACCTAAAGAAGCTCATGCCATGGTAGAGAAGGTTGTAATTTTGCTTGGCTACACTATGGGATTCAAATGGTAGGCCTTAATTTATAAGTAAATCCTTTTCACCTTGGTAAGGGTATTGTACGTCTTATGATCCACTCCATAACATCACTATGTTCACTCCTTCTTCACTTCCACATTTGCTTGGGTAGACACCTCTACAAGCTTTGCCCCAATGTTGGGAGATCCCAAGGCCTACACTATGCCCTCCAACAAGTAGAAGATGGTGGTGTCCTTTATTTTGATTATTACATATCCTTGATTGTTGTTCTAAAAGAGATACATTTCTCCAAAGTACCATTCCCAATAGGTGGAAATGATGGCCCATAATGGGGATGCTTATAAGTGAGGCTAGACCTCCTCAAATGCAAACTCAAGGAATGATACAAACTTTGGTTTTTTACTAAACTAACTTTGAGCTTCCTTGCTATAGATTTTTTCTAAACATGCCTCCATTAGAGTGACTTTTAGGTTTGGTGTAGGTCTAGGCATTTCATCTTGCATAGACTGGGTAGTTTTGGCAATGGGAGTCTATCAAATAGATTTCAACTTTGGCTCCCCTTGTAGTGAGCAAGTGGTGTGTGTTGCTTCGATAGCTTATTGTTATTGATGCTATTCTTATTTTGTTTTCCCTCCGCTTTAAAGCTTTTTCCTAGGTTATAATGATCCACCCACTTGAGAACCTCATTTAGGAGCCATTTGCAATCAGATGAGTGATCATGGATTAGTCATTATTACATGGGCATAAGTGTAGGTATCATTCAATCATTTATTATTAACTTAAGTTTGAAAAATATAGTTCTAGCACCCTTAAAATAGTTGCAAATTTCTTGGATTTGAAGTCCTAAGGTAGTTAAGTTTTTTAATTCTAATTTTTATTTAATTAAATTTTATCATCATTCTTGCATTCGTTATATTCTAACTACATGTGTTGGTTAATGTGGGGTATTAAACTTTGTTAAAAAATTGATGTTCAATTCGCCCATAACATAAAGCTCAACTCTGAGAGTTCATAGTCAAAAATGAGTTGAATTGAATGCTCTAAGAGTAAGTTATCACTATTGGAATGCTTTGGACAGTGGAAACAACAAAAACGACCTATGCATTTGAAGGCAAAGGATGGAAAATTGGTTAAGAATTATGCTTATTTATAAATTTTTTTATCTTGTATCAATGGGAATGCATCGACGTATCTAACCATGTTGATGGGGATGCATTGATGGGACTACATGGAAAAAATTTCCACTTAAAAACTAAGCCAAATTTGAAAATTTTAAAGCAATCTAGGGGTCAAATCAGAGTTGAAAAGGTTTAGGATTAAGAACAATAATCATGAAGTTCCAATTGAGGTTCATAAAAATATGAAAGCTCAAATAATTAAAAAAAGCGTTTGACTTCCCAAGAAAGTTCATGAGAAAATGAAAAAAAGTGAAGAATGCATTCATCACTAGGATTGTAGCTAAATGTGATTGCCATCTAGAGGTGGAGTATAAATTAGATATTTTTAAGATTTATACAACTGGATCCTACCGAAGGCAGGTTCATTCCTGAAATGCCCTTGTATAACCATTTTACAAGGTATCCATAGATATATTGGAAATTTAATATCAATCTATTTTATAAGCCACATCCACACAACCATCACCATTAGAACCGAACATTATACT
Organism: Gnetum montanum; assembly: GCA_015680685.1. Taxonomy (NCBI): domain Eukaryota; kingdom Viridiplantae; phylum Streptophyta; class Gnetopsida; order Gnetales; family Gnetaceae; genus Gnetum; species Gnetum montanum. The sequence continues at coordinate 348,526 of MNCI01024072.1, read as the reverse complement.
TGAACAAAATTCATTAGATGAACCATAATATTTAACAATGAGGTGGATAATTGAAACTAAAATGGATTGCAAGAACTAAGGTGTGAGATACCTTACCATTTCGGTAATAGTTTCTTGTATATGAATGTGGTTAAAATGATTAGAATACTGATGAGTGGCGAGGTACCCCTACACTCAACCATACAAATACGAGCATTACACACGCGATCTGGTCAAACTCCACAGACTAAGTGCCTACACGCCTCATGGAACACTTAAGGTTAATTATTCGTTATCTTCCCAGACTTACTTGTATTTGTCACGGTTGTATGGTTAAGTAAGTCTGAGGTATATGATTTTTCTATCTTTTCCGTTTTATCTCCTATGCTGACAAGGTGAAGAGTGAAGAGACTAATTAACTAACTCTAACTAACTAACTAAGCCTTAATTAACCTAGCATCAGTATCCATTCCCACTTATCGTTCACACCCTGAACTAATGCAACCTTGTTACCAAACACTATTCGTTGCTGGGATCACCAAGCGTAACGCACGTGCTCGAAGCAGATGTACTGAGGCACTTAACTAGGAGAGAAGGGTTGAGAGATATTTAATAACTAATAAAGCATTTAAATGGTAAACAATAAATAAAGTCCTATTTAGCCTATTTAGCTTAGTCCATGCACTGCAAGGTTTATCTAAGAAGTTCATCTTTATTGCCATACACAAACTTGTGTTCAGGTATAATATTTGCTCGAATGAAGATCCGTTCACTTTGGAGCTACTATTGCGAGCACATGGAAATTATTCTATCTCTGGAGGGATCAAACTACTAGAGTTTCGCTACGGTCTAGGCCTAGAATGAGAAACAAGGGAGAGCTGCCTCTTATTTATAGACTTGGCGGGACACCACGATATTATGTATGCGATATCGCAGGGGAAGACGTGATATCGCGGGGGATGCAATATCGCAATGGACGTGATATCGCAAATGCGATATCGCAGCCCATGCGATATTGTGTCCCATCAAATACCTTTCCATCCAAGTGCCATACCTACATTAGTGGCATTGCATTATGTTATCTCAAACCTAAAATGATGAAACAACCATAATTATGAGAAATACCTTTAATCAAAAAAAGACAATAGGAAAGTAGTTGCATGATTTGTGAATTATATGAAGATATCTTAACTTTGGTTAGAGAAGTACCTTCAAGCATGGGTAACATGTCTTTTTAGTCTTGTAACTAGTGCTTGTCCCTAAGAGATCTTTAGGCATGTGTTGTCTCTTCTTCTTCTTCTTTTTGAAGATAACACTTATTAGAGAATATTCTTCCCTTCAAAGTTACAACATGAGCAATAATACACCTGCACAATGTAATGGGATTCATACAGAAAGCTTACAAAATTAACAAATCCCCTTATTGCCACATCATTTTCCATTGTCTTTTGGTTCTTCTTCCTTCCTTTAAGTAGCCAAATGATAAATTTATTTTAATTTCAATGTGAAAGAACCATATTGGATCCATGATGCAGAGCTTTTATTGATACAAACGGAGGGATGGATGTTGTGGACTCACTGCCTTGTACTATTGTCTATATGATAAATCATTAACATTAAACATAGTTTTAATAACAAGATTATCTTATACATAGAAACAAAAATTCTTATATAGTGTAACAACAATAATAAACATATGAATTTAAAAATGTAAATTACTCAAAGATATAAAATATTAAGAAAATGAAAAATTACAAGAAATGGAAAATGTATGAAGAACATAAAAAATCAAAAGAATGGTATAAAACAAAAAGGGTGAAAAATGTGCCCTCGCAAGATGTTAGGCAATATGGGTATCTCCTCCATGATTGGGTTGGAAGGAGAAGATTCAGAAAATGGAGTAAGCTTTACCTTACATTAAGGTATTCTTGGGAACCCAAGTTACTTGAAAGTCCTTAAAAGGTTTTACCTATTGCATATTGACCAATATATCCTTGTCTAAGCTAGTTGGATGGTAAATTATCATGGCTATGAAAGGAAAGGTAGAATGTATGATGTAAGCTTCCTTTGACAATGTTTGAAATTTTGTTCATTAAGGTAAATGAGTGGGATTCAAATCGAGAACCTTGTCTCGTGTTGAAATTTTATCTCTTATATCTTAGAATCATGATGTTATTTATTATATGTTGTATGCACTTCATTCATCATGAATACCACTCTTCTATTTTCATCTAGTACGTTGAGATTACTAGTTGTTTTTTTTAATGTTAGGTTGATGTCCCAGTTAAGGCCACATGCAATGTTTAGTGGACATAGTTTAGTTTGGATTGAAAGTTTAGGTAACTTGGCATATGCTTGCTTATAGGAGGACTAGTTTGTAGGAAGTTTTCATGTGTAGCAATAGGCTCATAAGGCATTGTTAAATTGTGTACTCTAATCTTTTCTATATGTACTAATTGTTATAGTTAGGATTTATGTAATCTTCCTATTTGTTACCTTTGCTTGAGTATTGGCTTGGGGATGATAAGGTGTTATAAGTTTATGCTCCATCCCCAACAGTTGTATCAACTTTCTAAAGGTTCCACTTGTGAAATGCATTTTATTATTAGAAATTAGTGCACAAGGCATACCAAAGTCATTTAACACCTCTGGTTAAAAAAAATTGAGTTACAGTAGTGAAAGTACAGTTGGTTATAGTTGCAACCCTTATCCATTGGTACAATAATCAACAACAACAATAACATAAGATGTCCCATTGAACATTAGAGAGATAAGACTTGTGAAGTTAATTCCTCTTAGATAGAAAGACTCAAGTAGTTGAATCCACTATTGAGGTCCTTCTAGCTTGGCAATTATTCCTACATCTCATTAGTAACATTCACAAGGGCTCTCTAACGTAATCTACATCTCTAAAGACTGTTGGCTAGAAATATCCTATCATCAAGATTTTTAAGGTTATTCTAATTCCAGCATAGTGACCACCAGAAGGGCTCTTGTGAGCATCTTGGAAAATTTTTGGTTGACCATCATCAAGCACATACCATCGTATTAAGCCATTGGTGTAAATTTTTTATAGGTTGCTCTTTATCTCCATGCAATGCTTGACTTGATAGAAGAACAGTTGCTTCCTCTTACAATCCCATTCAAAAAGAGTCTTCTATTTGAGTAGATAAGAGAGAAAATCCACATACCAAAAAGTAATTTATCAAGGAATTAGTGAGAAAGAGGCTCTTCATCAGCCTTGTTATCCCAATCTCAACTAAAACAAATGATTTGTAACTATTTTCTCAATTCATTTCTTGTCCACCCTTATAAGATCAAATTCCTACAAGACCACTAACCACTGTATGAGATAGGGACTTATCGTTGGTTTATTCATCAAAAAATAGATAGCACTATGATCAGTGAACACAAGAACAGGATATTTAAGCATATACACCACCACCATTAGTTTCTTTTCTGTTGTAATGTAGTTCAGTTGTTCACTTGTAATGGTTTTGCACCATAGTGGATGTTTGGGCATTTTTTATCATTTAGATATGAGTGTTTCTTCTAAGAAAAATTTAAAACCATTTTCCATGATATGAAAGGGCTTGGACTAGTTTGGTGCTTGTAGGATTGGTATTTCCACAAGCTTCTATTTTGTGAGCTCGAATGCATGTTTGCATCTCTTGATCCATTCAAATGATGCATCCTTCTTAGTTAGTTCTATCAATAATTTGGAAATTTTGAAGAAATTCTCAATAAATCTCTTATAGTAACTAGTGTGTCTAAGAAAGTGTTGTTCTAGAAATGTTTTTTTATTCATACAAGGACACCTCCACAAACTAAGTATCAAGACATTTGATATATAGTCATAAATGATATTCAAATTAATATAAACCTCAATAAATCAACAATTATTAAATGAAGGGGCACGAATCCTCCAATCAAATAAGAACTTAGCCTACCACACACAAACCAGGAAGGGCATGATGAAAAAGTAAAGTTTTGTAATGTTAAAATGGCTAAAGTGTGGACCACTGAAAAATAAAAACCATTGGAATAAGCTATGAACCTTAAAATAAAAATGAAGTGTAATGTATAGGTAAAGAACATATTAAAACTATTTTCCTTTTTATGAGAGAGAAAGGGTTTCAATTTCCTCTTCAAATGATGGAATTTTGACATTGAAAAATGACTAAGTGTAAAACGTTGAAAGTTTGACTAAGTATAAAATACAATGTAAGAGATAGGGAAAAATCGAAGTATAGAATATGAGTAAGTAAGAATAAAATAATAAAAGTAAACTATGTCAATATGGGGGGAAGGTTACAAATCCTTTCTCAACAAATAAAATGATGTATTAATGAGTTAAAATGTTCACCTCCTATGGAGTGCCAAACTACAAATGATGGGAAACGATGTAAATGTGATATAACTAATAAAAGAAGCTCACATTTTGAGCGAAATATAGATTCAAAGGGTGGAATTGAAACTCTCAAGGATTGGGTGATGGATGAAGAAGTTATAGCATGATTTGGAGTCAATTCTAGGCCAAAAAGAGGCTATTTAGGCCAAGGTTTCCATTATTAACAAAAGAACTAAAAAAATTCTAACTCTCAAAACTAATGAGATAGCCTACAAATTCTATCTCTAGAAGTGACACTAAAAGTGCGACAGGTCATGAAGGTAGCTAAGAACCACATGGGTGATGTAGTGGTAGGAGGTGCTTATGCTTTTGAACTCTCGAAATTTGGCTAGTGTTCTCAAATCTCAAAAGATTAAACCAAATCTCCAAATATGTGACATAAAACTTGTGTTTTCAACTTGTATTTATAGGCCCAGACTTGCCAAATTCGACTCAGGGTTATTAAAACTAAACTTGGAGTGAAGTGTAACTTGTGGCCTAGTTTGGAAATAGTAAGTCTAGTCTTTTAGTTTCGACATCCAACATCACTCTTGCTTTTGACACTAATTCTAACTTTTGATGTCCAACATCAACTAGTTCTTTAACATCTAGCATCAATTACACTTAGAAAAATTTTGAGTCATGTTAGCTTTAACACTTAAAAATTTTTTGGCTTTGATAAGTCATGTTTTGCAGGGCTCTAATATTGGAGCTGTGATGTCAAGTATTCAATATCGGGGTGCAACCTCTATGTTGGGGATTTGATATCGCACTTTCCATGCGAGCCTATAAATACCACACTTGGGTGCATGGTTGGAGTATAGAGAACATAGATTAGATTTATAAATTTCTTATTTCAAGTTTTGTTAGTTCTCAATGCATGCTCACAGTGTGATGTTAAGTGATTGTACAACATCCTTATTCAAGTGTGACGTACTTGGACACATTACATGTTTAGCAATAAAGATTAAGATTACTTCCATCATTGCAACACCCACTTAGCTTTATTATTACTTTTAATTACCTTAAATTACTTAAATGTTTACTATGTTCCTTAGTCAATGTTTTCATTTATTACTCTTTATTATTCTTGTCATTAAATAGAATGAGTATGACTAATTGTGAGCACTTAAGTGTAATTACTTGGTAATCTAGTAGTGTATCATTTGGTACGCCTAATGACGTATGCTTGGTAATCCCAGTGGTAGTTATGCGAAGTCCAAGGCGTGTATGAATAGTTATGGATAGATACTCATTGCACATAGGCTAATTTAGACTTTACTTTTCATTGTTAATTAGATTAAACAATTAAGTTCTTTATTATCATTAAGGGTAGCTTGGGGCCAAACAACATCAACTATCTTACGCCTCACTTTAGACTAAACCATATGTGATAAGACTACCACTAGTCCAAGTGGGAAGATAATGAACTACGATCAAGGCATAATGATTTAGATGCATAACTAGTCCCATCCACAGAATTTGACTGGATCATGCATGAACACTTGTGATTTGTATGGTTGGGCATAGGGGTACCTCACAACTCATCAAGGTTGCATCACCTTCAACATTTAGAAAAATTTTAACACTAGAGCTCTAGCTCTAATAGTTAGAAGAATTTTAAATTAAGTTAGCTCCAACACTTAAAATTTTTTTTTGACTTGTGCCAACTCTAACACTTAGAAAAAATTCAACACTAGAGTTCCAGCTTTGATACTTAAAAATTTTAATGCAGGAGTTCCAACACTTTGAAAATTTTTAACTCTAGAGTTTTTTGGGGATTATAGAAAATTGAGTGCATAAGTTGAATTATGAATCCAAATGATTTTCGATTACTCCGAGGAGCTAGGAATGTGTTTTGTGATGGTGTATTTGGAGGATTTGGTGTTTAAATCCTCATGGAATGACATTAAAACTACAATTACTTTCGATTTGAAGTAAACCAAAAAAAGTGAGTGCAACATTACCCTCTCTTGATGGATGCTACTAAGGTCTTGAAGGAGGATTCATCAAGAATAAATTAGATACTAAATGAATGTACCTACAAAAGAAAAAGTAGGATGAATAAAGTGGGAGAGAGAAGAATATTAGGATGTCACCAATATACCAATAATGATGACAATGCTATGCCGTAGAAAGGGTCGTTGCTAAGTCCTATACTCAAGATGACCGAAATGAGCCATTTATGATATTCACACCCTGTGTCCCACTCATGCCCTCAATACACCCTTATTAGAATAGAATAATTCACTCAATTCCTACTGAATGTGTTGATGAGAGGAAAGGGAATGAGATAGGAAAGGGGGTTAGAAAGAAGAAGAGAGAAGTAAGAGAGGAGAGGTAGAAAATAAACTTGAAAAATCAAGAAAAGAATAAAATTGGGAAAAGAAATGAGGGACATTGCCTATACATCAGGATGAGATGCTATGCCACAGAAGGGAAGCATGGCTAAGTCCCACACTCTAATGATTTGTGATGCTTTATATATTTGATCCTCCCTCTTTGATGAAGTCTAAATCAATTGAGTACGTTAAGGCTATAAATACTCAATTTGAAGATCATTTAAGGGATGATGATTTTTCATTGGGCTTTTTTTACTAGTAAACTAAGAACATTTTGAACAATCTAATGTCTTTCTTTATTAGATTAACTTCTACATTTCTTCAAAGTACGACTGAAATTGCAAATTTGTCATAGTGATAAGGTAGAAAAGGTTGAATTCACTTCCCACTTGTTCTAGAAGCATTCAACTCTCCCTCTTTTGGAGAGCTTTTCAACATTAATTGGAGATTAACTCCCTCTTCCTATTATAAATTGTAATGTACCCATCATTGATTAAATACTGATGTTAATGTTTCTTAGATTTAAATCAAAGAATTACATTTTCATTCATAATTTCATTAGTGTTATTTCTCATTTTCTTTGTCTATCTTTATAATTCTAGTTTTTATTCATCTTCTAACATTTTCTTCCCATCATATTCCTAAGCATTCATAACACTTGTTATAATTCCTCTAAGTTCTTATTTGATTTGATTTATTCTTAGACTATTTAAGATCATTTATAAACTTCTTTTGAAATTCACAAATACACAAGCATCTATTTTTGAGAAAGCAAAAATTTCCAAAACACTTGGAAGTATGTTTAGTCATGTAATTCTAGTTCCAACATCCCAATAATATTATTTAATTTATATTTAAATATAATATCTATCCTTATTTATAAGGCATTTAATCATATTCCAGATAATGTAAATATGAAATCCTCATTATAAGTACTAGGAAGTAAGCAATGTCAACAAACTATTTTGTAACACAATTTGAAGCAATAAAGATCAATCCATATTTTTTTACCTTGCATATTTATTTCTATAATATTATGATGAATTACCAATACTTAACTTTTAAGCCAATCCCCAATTAAAGACTAATTACCTTATTTATAGAAAGAATATATTTATATCTCATTTTTTTCTCAATAGGAATTCATAATTTGTAACTCTGCCAATATTGATCCTAACCCTAGATAATGAAATGAGAAGAATTAACATTTGGTTGACAACTAGTTGTAAAACCATGCTAAATCTCATGGATGAGTTTTTTTTTTTTCAAATTTTACATATGCTATGGCATTTTCTTGATGTGATTTGCAACAATCACTTTTTTGATTGCTATGGAAATGGATGTGGACTTATTGGGGCATCCTCTAGAAATGACTTGTAACATCTTCACCTAAATACTATGAGAAGGGGACAAGGGTTCCCACATCAAGTATCTAGCTCTTCATAGAGATGAATTATGCAAAATAACTCATATATAGAACCCCATTTTGTTGGGATTAGGATAAGAGAATGATGAATTCATAATTTGTATCAATGTATTTCTTTTTATGCTTATTTCCAATGCTTAGGCTTGATTGTATTTATTTCCAATGTTCATGCTTGATTGCTAATCTTTCTTTCATGAGAATGTACATTCAAGTTAGTTAATCCAAAGATATCCTCGTTAATCTTGATGGATGGCGAATCATCAATTACTTTGTTAACTAGTTATTAAACTGATAAAAGTACAAATTTATCATCCTAGTTAATTTCAATTAATCTCACCATCATCTTCTTAGTATCTTTAAAAAAATACATGAAATTTTTAAATTATTTTTAATTCTCACATTTAATTAAATTAACTCAAAATATGAATGCATAATGTTGGCTATATGTATAATAAGTGCATATAATAAAAAAAAATTTGATTTTGATCTACTACTCTTACCTCCCTCTCCTTCAAACATATACTAAGAAAAAAGTCTAATTTAAGTCTAATCATAAGGATAAATTTTAGGAATGGTGTGCTTAATCCAAAACCTTCACTATTAAAAAGACATTGTGAAGTATCACAAGCAAGATGGCACATTGCATCTATACTTTCACACATGAGACACATGTCTTACATGGCTCATACATTAATTTAGGTTGTCAAAATTATAATGAGATGACTATATGTATCCTTTGGATAGACAACTAATAGGAAACTTTAGTATAACCTTATAACACAATGTTACCCATTCGAGTCAAACCTAGAACTTTGAGTTTCCAAATTAAGAGTCTTATTACTAAGATAACTTTTCGTACACTAATTTAGAGTTATAAATCAATTCTTCTTTTAATATATTATTTTTAAATTTTACTTCTTTGAATCTTTTTGATTCAATTCTTTCTTGTATTGGGTTGAAGGATTTTCATAATTGTCTCCAAAGTATTTTATATTTTTTATATAAAAAATTCATTGATTTTTTGTTTAGTGTGGTTTATTTTTTGTTACCCTACTAAATAGCTTGGTCAAAGTATTAGGTACAAGGCATTACAAAAATCTTGACCTCTTTTTAAATGAAAATTTAATTTTATTTAAATAGTATTATAAGGAAAAATCATTGTCGCAATCCCTTGATATAGTATTATGCTTGGTTTTACGTGTATGGTATTAGGTGTGTAGGCATGGATGTGATTAGATAGCATATGATATTACATGTTTATGATGTTTTATTATGCTTTATGGTATTTTGATATGATTATGATGTTGCATTATCATTATATGACATGACGATACATACTAATCTTGTGAGATTTGTTAGTTATATATATAGACTAATAAAGATGGAGGATTGGGGATAGGAGCAATAGTATGTGTTTATGCTTTATGTATTGTATTTATCATTTATGCATATGAGTTGTTTATTATGGTTGGTGATGCTTAATCATATTTATGGTATATAGATGTTTAGTACATGTGTTAAGTTTATTATGGGTTTTGTTGGATTTGTTTTGGATTCCATGTGTATGAGTTATAAGTATTTGACCCCAAGTTTATTAGTTGGCTTATGTTTATTACTGATGAGTGGCGAGGTACCCCTACACTCAAGCATACGAATACAAGCATTTCACACATGATCCAGTCGAACTCCAAGGACTAAGTGCTTATGTGCCTTAATGGAACACTCAGGGTTAATCAATCGTTGTCTTTCCAAACTTACTTGTATTGTCATGGTTGTATGGTTAAGTAAGCTTGAGGTATATGATTTTTATAGCTTTTTGTCTTTTTATGTCTCCTGCTAATAAAGGAAAGGGAGAGAGAACTAAGTGACTAACTTACGTTAACTATTCATTAACTAGTTTCTAAATGTTCCTAACACCAATATCCTTTCCCACTTGCCGTACACATCCTGAACTAGTGCAACATTTCTAGGATTACCAAACACTAATTGTTACTGGGTTACCAAGCGCTACACGCATGCTCAAAGTGGTCGTACTAAGTGTATTTAATTAAGGGGGTTGAAGGTTGAGAAAGATATTAATTAACTAGGAAAGCATTAACCAATCATTAATTACTAAGTAGCTTAATTTGTATGCTGCAAGGTTTATCATAAAGTTCATCTTTATTGCTGTACACAAAATTGTGCTTAGGTACATATTATTCGAATAAAGATCTGTTCACTCTATGACTCCTACTGCAGGCACATAGAAACAATTCTAACTCTGGAATAACAAAACTACAAGAATTTGACTAAGGGTCTAAGTCTAACTATGTGGAACCAAGGGCATTGCCTCTTATTTATAGAAGATGAGGCAAGACGTGATATCGCGTATGTGATATCGCGTGGCAAATGCGATATCGCATACGCGATATCGCGACTCATCATACCCCCATGACTGAATGAAAACTTGTCCTCGAGTTCCTTACAAGATATTGGGAAGGTATGGGATTATTGACTTGAATGACAACTAATGGTGAATGGGATGATGTGGGAACGGATTAATCATTACAATACATGACAATATTAGTGTTCATGACTACAATAATAAACACTATACACAATTGACATCCAACCTTGTTTGGCAGCTGAGAAAGAAGAGAGAGAGAGAAAAGAAGACATGTTGCTGCCGACACCAACATTGCGTCTTCCATTATCCATCTATAACCGTGCCATCAGTCTTATTCCTTGCACAACTGTTCCAGCACTAGTCCATCCTAAGTGTTTTTTCTAAGTCCATCTATTGCTATATGATTGTCATCTACACACACAACACAGTCACATATGAGTAAGGATAAGTAAATCACAATACAGTTGATACCTTGCCTCAGTGTAAGGTCCATTGGCTGGGTTGTGATATGGCTGATATGGATTTTAGAGATATAACACTGGTGACTACCCAAGGTGTAGGGATTAGGAAAATTGAAAAAATTGGACCAAGGCCCCCATGACTAAGAGCGATCCTCCGGTAGCGATAGAATGGAAAAAGATAAAGAATAAGAAAGATGGAGAAAAAGAAACAACGGCAACGCAGATAAAATGGATGTCAAAGATGGGAATGAACAAAACAAATGTTGATTGCAAAAATGTTTAAGGAAAAGAAGTTAACTAATGTACTAAATAGGAATGCCAGTGGGTCCTCCCCAAAGCAGGCGCATGCCCTTGATGCCTTGATAATCCCACATTCAAAGAGTCCATAGGCTCTAGAAATGTCATTTGGAAGCAAGAGTTAAAGTCTTAACCACAATAATTCACCAAAAAGAAAACAATGCATCAACCAAAATATAGACTACTGATACAATCAGCAATGAGGTGGAAAATGAAGAAAGAATGATGAGGAGAAGAGAATGGAATGGAGTTCCAAGAACAAGGTGGTGTACAGCCCCTTGTGTATGTATTATTAATGTGATTGAGTAGATCTCATTCCAAATCTAGCCTCAAAGAATCCACATCCAGTGACTTCGCATTAATACACTTGGCCAATCCATCCACTTGAAGTAAAAAGAATGCTTCCGCTAAAGAGTCACCACCATTCCAAGGAAACGAGAAAGGGAAAAGTAGGAAGCGAGAAAGGACCTTAGTTAGAGGGAACATGTTTGTTTAGTTCCATAACCAGTGCTTGTAGCCAAAATAATTATTTTTTCTAAAGTGTGTGCTTTGAATTCTCACTGTTTTTTTTTTGTTGCATGAGAACCACACCATGCAAAGACTTATTTTTATTGGCTCAACTTCCCAATAATGGAGCAACATTGGAATGGTAAGCAAAACTCAAGAAGAAAACATCCAAGCACCTAAGAGAATAGCTAGCACAAATGCATCAAATCCCCTTGAAGTCACACCCTTTTCAGTCCTTGAGTTCTTCCTTAGTTTGAGAAATGCCCAGTCACTAATTTGTTAATGGTTTTATTATTAAAGAAAGGGACTATACAGATCCAAGCCAAGAAATACCATAGAAATTTATGAATGCATGGATGACATGGACTCATTGCCTGTTATATCAAAAGAACCATACCTTAGTATCAACATTATAACTCAAAGGTAAAAACCAAATATTAGCAATCAATAGAATACAGTTCATACCACCATTAGGAGCACTTATTAGGTGACGAATATAACAAAACAAAAACAAAAACAAACAAAACAAACAATCACACAAAGAAATGAAAAAGTACCAACGATGTTGCAAAACAAAAACAAGAAAAGTTAAAGAAATTTGTAAAACAAAAATGTGTAAAACAAAAACTTAAAAAGGAACTGAGGGCCTCAAATAGTTAGAAGAGGTTGTCATCTCCCCCATGACTAAGTTGGAAGGGGGAGATTCGAAATAGTGAGCAGGGTCGTCCCTTCTCAGAGGTGTTATGTACACTGATCGTTCTACATTCATGGAAGGGTTTGGTCTGTTGCACATTGACTAACAATCTCTTATCAGAGCTCTTGTTTGAATTTTTTAGGAATTTCCAACTTCCCCCAGTTGATGTTTTCAAGGTTAAGGCTTGGAAGTTGGCAACGGACTTGCTCTAGTGCATCTATGCTTTCGATGTAAGCACAAGTTATTCCCTTAGTTAGTTCCATGCACGTTAATGAGTTGCTCTCTTGATCAGCTATCAACCACTAGGTGTCTTCTTATTGTGTGGCTGCTACATACCGGCACCTTTGTATATTAATATCTTGTGCACACCGGTTGCATGCAGGCAATGCTGAACTTTGCACAACCTATGATCTCTGCATGTAATTGCACCCTGTATCATTGTATGTGATGCATGGAACCTTCTTCTTCTCGATCTTTCCAAAAGTGTTCTCCTTAGATATTTCCAGGGAAAGATCGTGGATTCCTAGGCATGCATTAATAGTACTTAGCCATGCCCTTCCCATTATTATTAGGAAGTCCCCTTTACCATTATTCACTTGTATCACTAGGAAATCAGCTGGGTACGATCACCCACACACACTGGTGACGATGTCCTCCACCAGTCCCAAGGGAATAGTGATGGACTGGTCAACTAGCTTTAGGCGAATATTGCTCTTCCTTAATGGAGGCAGGTTCTAGGCTTTGTGTATTTCTTGTGATATTAAGTTGACTTCGAAACCTGAATCTAGAAGAGCTTTGCATGGCTCATTCCCAACAATTTGGAGATAGATTAGAGGGCTTTTAGGATTAGAGAATTTCCTGAGAAGGTGGCCAACCTTGATCTAATCAATTACGACATGTGTTAACATAACCATATGCGTTGAGCTCGGTGTTTGGTTTGAAGGGAGCTCTGAAGCATTTAGAGGTTCAACAACTTGTGGTTGTAAGGGCTTGGTTGGACTGTTGGCTCTGAAGAAAGGTCTTTTCTTCATACGATTGTCAGAACCAATAGCGGGTTGAGGATTTACAGCCCTTATGGCATTGTGTTGCTGCAGTTGAGTAGGGAGTTCCCCTTGCATTGCTGGAGCCGGTGGTAATGGAGCTATTGGTGTGAGAGCTACGAATAGATTTGAAGAATGGTATGTTTGTGGGTTATCTTCCCTAGGAGAATGAGTTCTATAATACTCACAAGCTTGATAGTGATGTTGTGGTGTAACGTGACTAATAGAGTCACGTGGAGAGATTGGATGCTGCATGTAGTAGTCATATGGGTAAGGTTGCCAGTAGGGGTATTGTTGCCTTGGTGGTGGCATCCCCCATGACTGTGGATATTGCCACTATTGATGTTGCTCAACGAGTTGTGGTGGAGCTCCACTTGGATAATATGTTGAAGGTTGGTGGAACTACCTTGGGTTACCTTGGGGATAAGGTAACCATTGGGGTGCTTGCCATTTGTTTAGTCATGGGTTGAGTGCATACACCCCAGACTCTTGTAGATGTGAGATCACTGGGCAACATCCCTTAGGATGGTTGTATTGGCATATCTTGCATCCACCATCATTGTCCGTGTCTAAATCCACAACCTCTTCTGTGATGGCCATTTTGCCCTTACCATTGTTACGTGCATTTTCCACTTCTCTCTTTTTCTTTTTGTCGTGGTCACTACCTCGCTCCCTAGACTCCTTTACAATCTTAAAAACAGTTTCAAACCTACTATTCAGGGAGTCCCACATTTGGTCTACCTTTGTTGATACTTCTGTTGTTAACTTTTGGAGTGGTAAAGTTTTCCTATTCACCATCTCTTCGAGTGGCGACTCTTCTTCTTCCTCACAAAATCTCACTCCCCTTTTTCGGAGGGAAGGATCTCGATTGTATTCTTTCGCACTTTCTCTCTTTCATAGCTCACCTTCTTCTTTGGCTACTTACTCTAGTAATCTATGAATTTGATGAGACCTAAGCTCTAATAACCTTCCTTGGGCGTACGTCCCAAGGATTCTTCTTGTTTCATGCCTAAGTCCATCCACGAGATGGCGTAGTTGATCTCGCTGTGAATAACCATGGCCAGGGCAACGATGTAACAATGCGTAATAGCGACCCATGACAGCATCCAAGGGTTCATGATTTCCTTGCTTCCATCCTTGGATTTGCTTCCGCAGGTTAGACAGTCAGGAGTACGTTTGGTACTTATTATTGAATAGTTCTAACATTGTACTCCACCTCTGAATGGATTCCAGTTCTAAGGATCGGTACCAGCTTTTAGCTTCTTTCACTAGTGTCCTTGGGAACAACTTTAGTTTTTGCCATTTGTTTTCTATGTTTTGCAAGGCACATGTATCGTGGAATGCTTGTAAATGATTTTGAGGATTAGCGTTGTATCCCACTTCAAATCGTGGGATGTTTTTCATGTCTAACCTCTTGATCCTACTATCCTTTTGGTGCCTTGTTGGAACTCTTACGACCTCCATTATATCTAGCATGCTTCTGGTTGCAAGTAGGGGTTCTTCTTGATCATCTTGTTCATAGTGTCTATGGTGTCTACACAGTTCCCTACTCTCCCTTCTTCTATGCCTTGATTCTTTAGAATGCCCTCATCCTCATTCTCAACTGTCTCGTCAATGTTTTTCACTGTGTTTTCCCTTATCCTCACGATTGGTTTCCCTATGACTGCGTCCGAACACTGAAGGAGAGGGTGAAGGTGATGATGATGGTGAAGAAGAAGAAGAACCATCACCATGACTGTGTTATCTAACTTCTCTTTGGTGGTCTCGGCCTTGATCGTGATCACGATCAGAACGTCCATCCTTATCGTGTGTTCGTGTTTCTTTGTTGAACACTTCGTGTTCATGGGGATCAGAACTAGGGTTGTGAATAGTGGAGTGGAGGTTCTAATACATTACCTCTTGACCATTGTTAGGAGGAGGAACGTCGTTTCGTGGGGAACCTATTGGAGTAGGTTCATCGTCCTCAATTTTGCTCAAAACATGCAAAGCGTTATAGGGCCATTTACCCTTCAAGGATGTATGGTATCTCTCCTGTTGCAAGTCCCTTTGACATTGCGCTTCTGTGGGATGATAACCCCTTGTGTCATGATCACATGCAACGTATTATTCTACGTATAAAAGTGGCATGCCTATTCATGTGAGAGCACGAAGGAGCATGTTTGGGACTGATCGGTCTGGAGGCAACACTATGTTACCCTCCAAGTCTCTCCAATGCAATTGTTCATCTTGGTGGAGAATAAAGGTGAAATCAGGTACATACTCGTCAGGATGAGTATATACCACACGAAACTGTTGAGGAACTGGTGGATCTTGGTTACGTGTATTATGCTGCCGACTACCTCTTGTGTTAGTCCTAGGCAGTGAAGTGCTCTTATGCGAAGAAGAAGACATTTTGTTTTGTTCGGTGTGCAATGTACCACTATCTTATCTTCTTTTGATTAACCCTAAGGGTTCATTCTAACGTTCCAACGATATGAATGATTTCCTATGTTCTACGTAGCACACAAACAACTAAGTCCTTGGCAACGACACCAATGATGAGTAGCGAGGTACCCCTACACTTGCCACTCCAAGGACTCCAAAGACTAAGTGCTTACATGCCTTAATACAAATACGAGCGTTTCACGCGCAATTTGGTCAAACTCCAAGAACTAAGTGCTTACGCGCCTTAATGGAACACTTAGGGTTAATCAATTGTCGTCATCCCAAACTTACTTGTATTGTCACAGTTGTATGGTTAAGTAAGCTTGAGTTATATGATTTTTATAGCTTTTTGTCTTTTTATGTCTTCTACTAATAAAGGAAAGGGAGAGAGAACTAAGTGACTAACTTACGTTAACTATTCATTAACTAGTTTCTAAATGTTCCTAACACCAGTATCTATTCCCACTTGGTGTACACATCTTGAACCAATGCAACACTGCTGGTATTACTAAACGCTAATTGTTACTGGGTTACCAAGTGCTACACACATGCTCGAAGTCGTCATGCTGAGTGTATTTAACTAAGGGGGTTGAAGGTTGAGAAAGATATTAATTAACCAAGAAAGCATTAAACAATCATTAATTACTAATTAGCTTAATCTGTATGTTGCAAGGTTTATCATAAAGTTTGTCTTTATTTTCGTACACAAAATTGTGCTTAGGTACAACTTGTTTGAATAAAGATCCGTTCACTCTATGAATCCTACTGCGGGCACACAAAAATAATTCTAACTTTGGAATAACAAAATTGCAAGAATTTGGCTAAAGGTCTAAGTCTAACTATGTGAAACCAAGGGCACCCCCTCTTATTTATAGAAGATGAGGCAGGACGCGATATCGCGTATGTGATATAGCATGGCGGATGCGATATCGTGTACGCGATATTGCGGCTCATCAGTTATAAAGAGATTTATGAAAATATTTGTGGAATATGATCATTATATTTTAAATATAATACATTAAAAAATTATATTTTCTTTTCATTTCCTTTTTGACATTGTGTCTTTTGCCTGTGTATTCTACTAAATCTTCATTGTTGATTTCTCGTGCATGTTCTAAGCCCATGGAATCATTTAGGAGTTGGAATTAGGCTTGTTGTTTCTTGTGTTTAGGTTTGGAGGCTAGTTGGTTTAGGATAGAGTTCTATTTGTGCTTTGAAATTTCTACAATCATTTTAGACTTTCGTGGAGTTCAATTGCGATTAGTGGATTTCCTTTGCCTTTCTCTTATTTCTCCTTCCAAGATTCATGTGTTTGTCCTCATTTGCATGGGAATATGGGATGTGTAGAGATTTAAATGTTTAGCATGCTATTTAGATTTTGCATATCGTGATTATGATGTACTTTCACATATATTCGTATTTTCAAAAACTAGTGTAAGTATGATGATGGATGTTGAACATCATAGATCCTATTGAGAACTATAGGGATCAATCGTAGTGCTTTAATTGAATTTTCAAGTTTGTCATGATGTCTAGGTTGTTTTTGACAATTTTCAACACTTCTTTGCAAACTATGAGTCATAGCTAGTTTGTAGTTCAGTTGCCATTATTAATTCCTTATACATGCTCTAAGCCTATGGAATCATTTGGGAGTTGGAATTGGGCTTCTTGTTATTTCATATGTTTAGGTTCATGAGTTAGTTAGTTAGAGACAAATTCCTATTTGTGTTTTGAATTTTCCATAATCATTTTATACTTTTGTGGACTTTAGTTGCAATTAGTGGATTTCCTTTGCCTTTCTTATATTTCTCCTTTTGAGATTAATGTGTTTGTCCTCATGTGCATAGGAGTATGAGATGAGTAAATATTCAAATGTTTCTATGTTATTTAGATTTTTCATGTCATGGTTATATTGTATTTTCATATGGATTTGTATGTTCAATGCTTGGTATAAGCATGTTAATGGATGTTGTACATCACAAATCCTATTAAAGACTATAGGGATCCATTATAGTGCTTCGATTCAATTTTTGGGTTGCAATTTCAAGTTTGGCATGATGCCTAGGTTATTTTGACAATTTTCGACATAACTTCTTTGCAAACTACATGTCATAGTTGATTTGCGGCCTAGTTGCATTAGGATTTAGTAAATAATTTGAGTTATGAAACTCACATATTTAGGTCATGTGCGCAAAGTGTGAGAAGGGTGCGAGTTGCAACCCACTCACAGTGAAGCCTTACTACTCTACTACAAGTTATGAGGCACTCACGAGGGACTTGTAGTGAAGGCTACAACCTCATTGCAAGTCATGGAAGAGTCATGGTCCACAAAAATGGAGCCATCCACAAGTCACAAATTAGTAGTGACTTGATCATGGTTAGCATAAAGATTTCTATCTATGGTTTCGATGTTATGAGATCATGGTTGATGTGAATGTATGAATCTTAAATCTTCTAGATAGTTATATGATGTAATGCATATCACAGGTGTGATGTAAATGTCTGCTTGTACGCTATTTATGCATGGCATACATTATGGGCCATTTGTAATGTGTATGTTTAGACATGTGCACAATGGTTCATGTTTGGGACATAGCCATGGTGTTTATGGACAAGTCTATAGATACAGTATCATGATATGCATACTATGGCATGAATAGCTTGGTAACCTCATCACAAGTCATATGAATGATGGTCTATTGTGTCATGCAATGTGTATGTATTATGTGTAGGGTCATGTAGCACAAGTTCCTTGTGACCATTTAATGAGTGGTGAGGTACCCCTATGCCCAACCATACGAATCATAAGCATTCATGCACGATTTGGCCGAATTCAGTGGATGGGACTAGTTGTGGCATCTAGATTATTATGCCTTGATTACAGTTTGCTGTCTTGCCACTTGGACTAGTGGTAGCTTTGTCACGTATGGTTTAGTCCAAAGTGAGGCATATGATTTTTATTATTTTATATTTTATTGTTTTACGATTAACAATATGTTGAAACTCAATTTATAATTAATTCAACTAATCTAATTGCTAATTAATAATCAACTACCCTAACATAAGTATCCGATCCCACTTCCCATGCACATCCTGAGCACATATAATGTTGCTGGGTTACCAAATGTTAAGTGTTGCTAGGATTACCAAGAGTCATACGCATGCTCGAAGTGATCGTACTTATGTGCCTAATTAATTAACATGCATGAAAATGTAAATATTAACTAAGTACATAAAAAGTAAATCTAGTCTAAGTTAAAGTGCTGCAATGAATAAGCATCAATCTCGATCTTATTGCCGTTCATGAAATATGTCTAGATACATTGCCAATTGAATAAGGCTTCATACAATTGACTCAGATCCACTTTGTGGGCACTCACTAACTGTTCTTTTTGATTACGAAATAAAACTACAAGAATTTGGCTACTTTATTGACAAAACTATGAAAAACTCATGCCAAATTGAGAGCTGAGGTGCTATATTTATAGGCTAGCGTATACCCCCCGACGTTGCATTTGGGCTCCAACGTTGAGGCTCCGATGTTGGATACCTAACGTCCGAGCAAACAAAAACATGCTTCATCACCATCTATGATATATGTGCATACATGCAAGGTTAGGTAGCACAAGTTGCTTAGCTTGTGGCTCATGATTGTGACGTGTCTACATGGTATAGTACATGGTATAGATGTTTGTTGATGTTGCTTGTGACATCGGTTACTTGTGTTGATTATTGAGACTTGAGAAAGCCTAGTATGATATATGTTTTCACAATGACACATGTAGCATTGGTTACTTATGTTTAGTTAGTAAGTAGCTGAAACTAGCATTCTATGTTAATGAAATTTTTAATGTTTAGATAGTTTACTATTTAACATAATATTCTATGTTAATGAAATTATAGCTCCATTAGTAATTTATTAGTTTGTTAACTAATATTAAAGTTGTATATGCCTTTATGAATTAATAAATATTTATGTTATATATGTACATTTCAACTTAATCCATTAAGTTGAGTAAATGGATAATTTACTATATCTTCAATGGGTTATGAACTTATAAACTAATCTCTTGTCTCAAGGAACCTAAAGTTAGAGGATGTAAGGTACAAATGTAAACCAAAAATTAAAGGAACATAAAGCAATAAATATTATTTGCATTACTAAAATTAAATATCTATTTATTTGAAAAAGTTAATTAATGCATAGAAAAGCATTGAATGTGGGCGTCAGGGTGTTGGAAATCAAGGTGTCCAAATTGATAGGTAAACCAGAGGGAAGATGCTACTATTTATTTCAATAAAATCATACAACCAAGCAAAGGTCCCCTTCCTTTTGTTTCCTTAAAGGTCCCAATGGAGGAACAACAGTAAGATAAAAGCACATTTCAAGTTTCTCATCATGGTTGTTGATTGCATTTCGCAGGATAGCCTAGTTTGTTCGTTAATGGCAAAAAGAGATGGCGAGATAGAAAGAAGGTTAGGTCAAGGAGGGATGGACACGGCATACGATGAAATGATTCAAACTAAGTTTACACACTCCGCAATGTTTGTAATGAACTACCCCGGAACAGCAAAAACCATTTTTGCACAAATGTTTCTCTTTTCAAAGTAATCCTGTGTGTAGAGAGAAAGAAAAATAAAAATGAAAAAAGAGAAAGAGAGAAGGAGCCATTGATTTCCCTTTTCACATTTCCATCTGTCAATCCATCCATTAATTCATCATCCGATCCATCAATGCATCCCATCTTTGCTTTGCTGTGCACAACAATAACAGTGCATGGCTTCCCTTAAAAAGACAAAAACAAATAAAGGAAACAGTA
Organism: Gnetum montanum; assembly: GCA_015680685.1. Lineage (NCBI taxonomy): Eukaryota > Viridiplantae > Streptophyta > Gnetopsida > Gnetales > Gnetaceae > Gnetum > Gnetum montanum. Next base: position 327,760 of record MNCI01024072.1, on the reverse strand, counting down.
CGAGACTTTGCTTGTGACTTCGCTATCATCAATCTTTTGCTGGACATGCAAGGGAGAGAGACTATGGTGGAGGGGAGGTGCTGCTGGTGGGACATTCCAAAAAATGCAAGCCCCGAAAGCAAAAAATTGAAAATAAAATCAACCCAAATGCTCTCAGATTTAAGATTTGGTTTGGTTGTGTGTTTGAAATGCTGCAGCTGCAGCTGTTGCTTGTTGGAGTTTTAGGGTTGTGCAGATGAGGAGGAGGAGAGCCGGAGGAGGGGTCTGTCGTAAAGGGAGAAGGGTTAGGTGAAGAGAAGCATCAAACATTTTGTCGGATTTGTCATCATCCATGCAAAGATAGATAGATACCGCAATTATGACACACACTGCCCTTTACCATTGTTCCTGGTCTTAGCATTTTGTAATCAACTGGCATCGAAATTTCTAATTCCTCCCAAATCAATTACATCGCCCAAGCAGCTGTTGTGCAGGGTATTTTAGCTAGCCTCCAGCCTGTGTCCGTGTCCCTCTTCTCTCTGCAAAATATTTTTTTCTGTTTCTCTGTTGCTCTCTTTCTCTCTCATTTTTTTGCTTTCTCTCTCTCTCTCTCTGCAAGCGATTTCTCCCTGCAATCTGTCTGGTCTGGTCTGGTGCCTGCGTTTTCCTTGACACGGAGATGATGGTTGTGTTTTGCTGCTGCTGCGGCTGTTCCTGTTCCTGTTCCTGCCGCCGTTACTGCAGCCGTTGATGATTTCCAAGATAGGATTCCGAGGGCTTCTTTTTTTCCTTCTTCTGTTCTTCCTCTTCTGCTTCTTCTGCTGCTGTTGTTGTTGTTGACTGTCGTGCTGCTTCTGTATCTTCTTCTTCTGCATCTGCTGCTTATCCAACAAAACTGTGTAATGAAATCTAATGTTGTGCGTTCCGAGCGGGCCTAGTAGCTGCTGCAGGCTCTGGCTGGGCTTCGAGACATGGATTTCGGGAATTACGGCGGTGGCGTCTGCGAAGCAGCGGCGTCAGACCCTTCTTCTGCAACTGTGGCGAATTTGCTGAGCAGCAGCGGCGGCGGGGCCTCCAATGGCGCCGGATTGGGGGTTCCGGCCTTTACCAAGAGTACTGTATCCAGATCGGCGGTTCCGGAGCCGGATTTCGGCAAACCCAGAACTCAGGACGATCGTTCTGCAGATGGGTCGGTCCTGAAAATCCCGTTCGAGTTGCGGCAACAGCAGCAGAACCATCACAGTGGCGGCAGCGGCAACAGCAGCAGCGATGGTTCTGCTCAGCAGCTGCAGCTTTTGGGCCGTGCTCATAACAGTGGAGGAGCTGCCGGCATTGTTGGCGATGTGGTGAGTCCCTGGGCAGTTCATGCGCTTCTGCAACATCAGAGCTACTCGCCTTTCAGGGCTTCTGCAGGTTCGTATGATGCTACCACTGTTTCTTGTACTCTGTTTTGATCTTGGAGGGGCCAGATCTGTCCTTCGGACACGAGGTTTGGGTGCCAAAACCAGAACTGGTTTTAGTGCGCTTGGATTGGCAATTAGGTTTTGGTGGGTCTGGCAATTTGGGTCTGGAGTTTTACATTTATTGCGGAGTCAAGGTCTAATGGGACTGGAATGAACAAAATATAAAATACATGTATGTGTTAATTCGTTTTGCGTCTGAATTAAGACAGCAGAGCGGCGCTTGTGGGCTTTTTACTGTTTGAGTTCGATAAATGAGTGTTTTGCTTGTTTGTTGTTGTGGGGTTTTTGTTGTGCTGGATTCAGGAATGCCGCCGCTCCCAATGGCGATGACGCCGTCAGTGATGGGAGTGAACGGCGGAGGAGGAACAGCAGGAGCCATGAATGTGCAGAGAGGAGGAAGCTACTGTTTCACGCCGATGCAGTGGCAAGAACTGGAGCACCAGGCCCTCATTTACAAGTACATCCTCGCAGAGCAGCCTGTTCCCCCAGAGCTTCTCATACCCATCAAACGTAGTCTCGCCGGTGCTGCCGATTATCTCCATCACCAGCCCAACCGTAAGCATACACCTGCACTTGCTTTGAAATTCTCCGCAAATTTTTTTTGTTGGGTTCTGCTGCAATCTGCCGGGTTGGAGCGAGAACTTTGTGGGTGTTGTTGTTTCTGAGTTTCTGCGTTGTGGGTTCGGTCTGGATGTTGATTTTGAAAGTGGGTTTGGTTTTTTTCTTGGATTTTTTTTTTCTTTTTTGGGTTTGGCGTTGTGCAGTGGTGGGGTGGAATTCTTTCCAGATGCGGTTCGCCAATGTGAAGGCGGACGCGGAGCCCGGGCGGTGCCGGCGGACTGACGGGAAGAAGTGGCGTTGTTCCAGGGACGCCGCTCCGGACCAGAAGTACTGCGAACGGCACATGCACAGAGGCCGCCCTCGTTCAAGAAAGCCTGTGGAAGGAGGACACACTGCCGCCATTAATGGCGGTGGCGGTAATAGCAGCAGCAATAACAACAACAACAGCAACAATACTAGTGTCAGCACTTCGGCGGCCACGAGCTCTTCTGCTTCTGCAACAGCTGCTGCGCAGTCCTTAAACAATAACAACAGCAGCATCATCGGAGGAAACCCTGCATCATCGTGTAATGGATCTTCTTCTCCCTCATCGTTCGGCAGTCTCGCTTCCGTTTCTCGGAGCTCCGTCAGCAGCTCTGTGCGCCCGGCCGCAACCACTGACAGCAGCCGAGCAGCAGCAGCAGCAGCAGCAGATCAGTTTCTGAATCTGAAATCGCTCACCACTGCAGCAGCATCCACCGCGTCCATCAATGGCGGACTGTCACACTTCAAGAGCCCCCTCAACATGGTCAAAGATTACAGGTTGGTCGATCCATCCGGCGTTTACAGTTGGATACTCTAATGAAATTCATGATTTTATTACATTTACCCTGTTAATCCAGCCATCCCTTTTCTTTTCTCTTTTTCCTTGTTTCATCCCTTCACGCTTTCTATTCTGGCATTACAAAACAAACATTTGCGCTTGTTTTCTGGGATTCCGGATTTGTCCGGTTTGGTTTGAAAAATCCCGAGTTTCAGCTGGCGTTTAGGCCGCGCTTGCTTTCTTTCCGTAGAAGAGAATCTTTTTTCCGGCCTCTCCATTTGTTCTTCCATGAGGAACTGGACTCCCTGCCTACTGCAAGTCGCACACAAATCCTAACGTCATTAAAGCCACTCTGTTCGTTAAATGGGCTGCGCACCCATATCCACATCTGCGCCGGAAATTCCAATAGAAAGCCAATTAGCAGAATCTTCCAAGCAATCAATTCGATTCCCGCCTTCCATTTTCCTGAGCTTCCTGCGGCATTTGTCCAGAAGAAGCGCTAATAATTCCCGGTTTCGACGCATTTCATTTTTGCTGAGCGCACACACTATTTGGTCGATGCAGGTATATGAACTGGATGAAGGGGGACAATGGCAACGTATCATCATCATCGGAGGATCATCAGCTGTTGCTTTCAGACACGCACGGCAGCAGCAAAAGCCACCACCATCATCATCATCATAATCATCATCATCATCATCTGAGCAACAACAGCGGCAGCAGCAACAGCAACAGTTGCACCACAACAGATGCACAGACGCATCATCAGAACCAGAACCAGCACATAGTTGCAGCAGCAGCGGCAGCAGCTGCTGCTGCTTCAAATCTGAATCCAGCAGCAGCAGCAGCAGCCGCAGCCAACAATTGGCGTTGCTGGGGGCCGCCCTCCACCAAACTGAACATGAGCTCTTCAGCGGCGCAGCATGCCATGTTGCAGCAATACAGCCGCTCGCTAATGGGCAGCAGCAGCAGCCATAGCCATAATATCAATCATCATTCTTGCAACCTCAGCGATTTCAGCGTCCTGCAGGATCAGCAAAATCTCAGCCATCACAGTAGCAACAACAATAACACGCAGAGCTTGTTTCTGACAGACACCCAGCAGCCGCTGCGGCACTTTATAGACGACTGGGGCGCCGCTGCAGCAGCAGCCGCAGAAGAACACAGCAGATCCACGGCCACACAGCTTTCTATGTCATCAATGGCGGCCAGCACGGATCTCGGCCTGGGTCTCATGAACAACAACAATAGTACTACTACCAATACTAATACCAATGACAGGCACAGTCACCATTCTACCAACAACAACAACAATCATCGTTGCAGTAGCAGCAACAGTTATGTTCCTGTGGCACTTGGGGGGCCTCTGGCGGAGGTTCTGCAGCACAACTCTGCAGCTCCTGTAAATCCAGCGGCCGCTGCCGTCGCCGCCGGACTCTGCAGACCCGGCACCACTGCCGGCAAAGCAAGCGCAGGCGCCCTGAATCTCCTGAGCAACGAGGTATGGGAATTGAGCAGCACTAGTCCACAGGAGAGCCCGCGAATGGCGTCGTCGCCAACAGGAGTTCTGCAGAAAACCTTGGCCTCGCTCTCAGACAGCAGCAGTGGCAGCACTGCCGCCGCGGCCGTCAAGCATGATACTCTGCACAATCTCGCCTCCGTATAATGGAGAACCCAGCCAGAACAAAGATCCATCGATATTGATGTTGTTGCTGTTGCCCCTGGGAGTTTTTTCTGTGTAACAGTTGCTTCTGTTTGTCTAGGTTTTGCTGCGTCTGTTTCTGTGTCTTTCAATGTTTTATTTCAGAACTGTCCAGTATGGATACCATATGTTTTTCTTTTCCCCAGCACTCTTAATACACGGTACGGTATATGCTGTTTGCTGTTTTGCGCATTTTTTTAAAGTTGCTGTTATTGCCACTGATACTGCATTTCCGAGACGCTCAGCTCTCTCAATGTGCATTTGCTGTTTCTGTAGGAATAAATATATATCTCTGAAACCGATCCGAGTTGCCGCAGTGCTTTCACGAAATTGTGTTTCTTCTGACATGACATTAAGAAAAAAGCATCATTCCGGCGCAAAAGAATTTACCTTCTCGTAGTAGTAGTAGTAGTGCAGATGTGATTAAGTCATAGAAATATGTTTCAATAGAAACTCTAGGAGTGCAAGAGAATGAGGAAGAATATCATCATATCATGTTTCTGGATGTGATTGACTGGGACTGGTTCCTTCCTTGCGTCGCTGCGGCAGAGCTGGGCTGTTCAGTGCTGCTGCATGTTTTTCTGACGCTCAACTTGAGGTTTGAGGTTCCTCTCTGCTGCTGCTATTCTCCGATCTAACTTGTGGTTGTGTGTTTTGCTGTTACTGCTGGTTCTGTGTCTGTTTCTCATCAAAACGAACAAACGAACAAGTTCAGTTTGTTGGGTGAGGAGTATCAATATCAGTAAACACGGCGTACTGATTTTGGACCCGTGATTAGAGTTTTGTTAAGATAGCACTTTCTTTATATTCGTTTTTTCTTCTTTTTATCTGCTTCGGCTGTTTCTCTGGACGTCTGTCAGCCATAGATGGGTGGATGGATGTGCCATGTGTGTGCATTTTCAGGGTTTTCATTATTGCCGCCGCTGCTACGTGTTGTTGTCGACTGTTGCATATATTCTACGTTTCGTTAGCCTTGCTAAATATCGGCATGTCTTGATGTTTCCGTTTCCAATGCAAATTTCTGAAATTAGTTTCGGACTTTTTTGGCAACAATTTCCGTGTTTCTTGCTTCAGATGTAACGATGCATTTTCTTTTTGAAAATGGGAATATTCTCTTATCTAAAATCGAAGAATGCCGCGGCTCTAGCTGTGGCTTGGCAATCCCGGTTAGCGGTTGATGTTAACCCAAAAATGCTTCCCGATATGATCGGCTCACAGTATTCACTGGATATTTGTTAATTTTATTTTTGCAAAACAGGTAATATGCAGGAACATTTTCGGAGTTTTCTGGCAAGGATCTTAGGGTGCTGTTTATAGGAGATCATTACCTCAATTTGACCTTCGAGCTAATACAGATTACGCTTCCATTACACATGAAAGGACGGTCGTGATTTGTGACGTTGATGTACTCGTTGACAACAGTCGGTTGATTGGAGAGCTCGGTCAAAATGATTTTCAGCCCATTGTTGGTTAAAGCTGAAATTAATTTTTAACGGTGTTGTATGGTTATTATTCTTTAAAGCTTCGCACTTTCTCTATTTTTGAACGGGGCTGTGGGCATCACAAATATTCTAGCCGTTTAATACGAGTTAACATGTGATATATATCTTTATTATAAGAAGTGTTTTGAGTTTGGTGGATGATATCCATTTTAATAAAATAATGCCTTGAGGAATGGTGTTTTTAGATGTGCTTGTAGATTACAGGTTGAACTTTGCTTCATAAGGTCATATAGTTAATTCTTTCGTTCATTCCTTTTAGATGTATTCTATGCAAGTTTGCAATGACGTTTGTGATGTATTCTATGCAAGATGTCTACATTAGTTTGTGGTATGAGAAAGTCTTCAGGAATTGGCTGTGTAAGAATTATCTTCTTTGGCGTAGGGTTCTTAATTGTTTCATTTATTGATGTTGAAATTACTGATGTTTCTTGGAATGAAAATTTACATGCTATTGAGCAGGAATCTATAAGGTTTCCCTTATGGATGTTCTTGTAACTAAAAGATGATTTATTTTATTATTACTATTATGTGCATGTGTTTCTTTATTGCAAATAAGATAAACAAGATAAAACTTATATATATATATATATAAGAATTGATATTTGGAAACAAGTAGAGAAATGCTCACATTCAACCAATTACATATCATAAACTATAAATTAGTTCATTTTGTAAAAAATCGAGTTGATGCCAAAGGTAGAAGCAAACTAGTAGGGAAGGCAAAGGAGCCAAAAAGCTTTTACAAATATTTTTACTTAGGAAATGCTAATTAGTCTTCACTGACAATTTATATGATAAATCTATCCTTATTCAACACTAATAATATTAGCTCAAAGATAGAGATTATGATTAAGGTTCTTAGTGTATGGTTTTCTCAATTAGCAATGATGAAAACATAATATTTTTAATTTTTGGTGAATTTAAATTTTCTATAAAAGTTGCTACTTTATTAACTATTTATTTGTACCTCAAATCCATTTTTCTATTCGGATTTTAGGTATGGATATTGATAGTTATGTAAAGGTTGTGAAGATAAGGATTATTTTCCTCAAAAAAATGATTTTCTTTTCCTAGATTTTTAGGACTATTAATAAGGATGAACATTTGAATAGACATCTTGAAGACTATTAATAAGGATGTACACTTGATTAGATGTCTTCAAAACTGAGAAGCTTTTCATTTGTATGTTGTTTTGTAGTGTCACCTTTCCTTGGTGCCCAATATGTGATCTATTTTGATTTTTTATTATTAAAATTATTTTTGAGGTTTGACACTTCTTTTAATCTAATGAATTCTTATGGTAAAATTTTCATCGCATGAGAAGAAGAAACCAATTTTGGTTAATTACAAGTGTTTGTATTATTTAAGAATATATTTAAGATATATTTATTTTAATTTTAGAATCTTCAAGATAGGAGATTTTCCCATTAATGCTAAGTTGAATATTGTATTATCACATAATTTCACAGACCAAAATAGCCAAGGAATGTTGGTTTATTTAAAACGAAATAAAGGATTTATATATTTTATTGATTATATAAACTTTATTATTATAGTTAACATATCAAATAATTCTTGAATGCTCATAGAATTTTTCTAATTGCCTTAACATCTTGTACTTTTTATTCCATTATATAATTTCTATTAACTACCATGCCATTACATTGATAATCTTAAACTAAATGTTAAGAGTTTTAGAAAATTATGAGATCTCAGCCAATGGTCATTTAAAATCATGGCTGTAGTAAGTTTGTGGAAATTTCTCTGGTAAGGAAGAGATGTCGGTTTCTACCCTTTGTTTTATCTCGTACTATGGAATTTGAAGGTTTTCTTTTGTACTTGCTTCTCATAATGTAAAGTAGGAATGCAAATTAATATTGTGTTGATTTATTCTTAAATCCTCTTTTATAGTTTGAAGATGTTGAAGTAGACTCAAAGACTTATATATGTGGTCTGAAAAGTAGAATTTGATTGCAGATAATGAATAATGTTTATAGTGACGTCAATTTCCAAAAGCATGTCTCCATGTGTAATTTTTTTTAAAACAAAGAAAGTTTGGGTTCTACAATGGTCAGGTGTCATAATCTTTTTAAATCTGTTAGATAAATACTTTGAAAACCCATGATAAAGGATGGCTTCATGAAGGAGTTTTAGGGCTTTATAAATGGAATAATCAAGAGTACATTTTTTATTTTGATGTTAACCAAGTTCACAAATTAGTAAAATAAGTAGTATTTTAAAAACTTTAAGAAAATATAGAAGAAGAAAAAAAAACATTTTCTATTTGAATAGTATAGGGAAAGCCTTAATTCAAAAGCAAACTATTTATCTATTGCTATTCTTGCAATGCATAATTAGTTGAAACAGGTACATAGCTTAAGATTCCTCGAGAAGAATGAATATGTCTATTGTGTAATATAAATAGTATTGAAAGATGAATACTAGATTTTCCTACAATTTTCTACAAATGAGATAATATAGTTACAAATTTGGTTGATTTATTCTAAATGTTATCAAGAACACTTGGTAATTTTTTTTCAAAGTCATAGCATATGTATTTCTACTATCCAATAGATCTAGAGGGTTTATGAACATAATAAAATTATAGTTTCAATTTCAAGTTTAGTTTTGTTACAAATGGTAACTATCAACTTCAAGGATTTTGACAATTTTAATGAACCCCTTTCTAAAATGCATCAAATCCCTCCAAAGAAGAATAATTGTAACCTTTTTTAAAATGTGGGAAATCCATCGAAATAATTGTTTTTGTTTAGACAATGTATTTCATATTTGATAGTTACCTTGTTAAACCACGAGTGCTTAGTTGATATTTGATCACACTTTAAAATTTATTTAGACAAATAAAATTAAAACTAAGGCTTTATCATATTTGAAAAGCCATAGAATGTATTAAATAAATATTACCATTTCATACAAAATAAAAATAAAAGGAAACATATTTCTAAGAATCAAAACAGGTAATTTAAAAACGCCAACCATTGTGAGTTACAAACCACACACCCTTTTCCATATTTAATATTAGCTTGTTTAAAGCACACGCAAGAGGTCTAAAGGTACGGCAAAATTACGAGAATTCATGAAATTGTAACGTCGGTACACGGTACACGCACGAGGCCTGACCAAGAAAACGTTACAAGTGGGCTCAAACCAGGTGGCACGTCAAATCAACCCATCCATCATCCATCCATCCATCCATCCATGGCCTCGCATTGTATTTCGTTTTCAATTACGATGAATGCATGCATTGGCATTGACGATGATGAAGTCATGATGGATGGTGGCATGGCATTGCATGATGAGCATGGCAAGGGAATGATGATGATGATGATGATTCTTAGGGAGGGAGGGACGGAGAAATGGAATGGTGTCAAATGTCGACGAGACGGAGGCAGCACCTTAACCTGGTATCTATGTCCCCACTTTACAAGACAGCATATCTCCCTCCTCCCCACACCTACACCAATACAAAAAATTGACATACATACACATTTACTAACAAAAATTATTTCTACATTTTCTTCTTTCCAAAGATGACACGTTGCTTCAGGAATGTGTTTTTAAAAAATGCATTTTGTTTTAAAGTTGCTTTGAATTTCAAATCTATTTTCTCTGTATCTTGCCCCCGCAAAAGCCAACGTCACGAGTTGCATGAGTGCACCCTACCCACTACTAGTGGGACCCCCTCTTTATTAAGTCCCTTTACACCTTTACCTTTCGCTTTGCATACTCACCATCTTTACCATCTTTTATCAGATAAATATAGAAGCACGGGTACTTTGCTTTCCTTTTCACGGCAATGGATAGGGAATGTGTGGAGAGGCACTGCACCAAGCCTTTTTTATCGTTATCATTATTTTGCTGTTTTTAGCGGTAAAGCATGCCCATACATCTTTGCTTTTTATCGCATGTTCCAAAGAGATGAAAACAAAAACATCCCCATCCTCTCTCTCTCTCTATCTCTGCCTTTGTTCACTTGCTTACTGCCGCAGTCGCATAAAACATCTTGGCCTTGGCGAAACCCCTTGTCTCAAAGCACAAGAAGAAGAAGCGAGGAATGGCATAAAATTATAAAAAAAGCCTTTGCTTGCTGTGGACGCCCGCCTAAGGTTGCCGTGAGATCGGATTCGATCACGCAATGTAACGTTTCTGGTCCCTTCGAGGCTCTATCTAATCACTTCATTGCTATGCGCGCTGTCCCCACCGTAATAAAATCCCGGCGCAGGGCCCACACTATGCAATGGGCCTGCTGTCGCTGTCGCTGTCGCCGTCGTTGGGTTCCGGGAGAGGCTCGGAACTTGAGAATTTAATAAACCGCATATTTACGTTTTCCTGGAGGATATTACCTGTACAAGGTTAATTTGTTTGCGTTTTATTGAAAACAAAAACAATAAATCGTATGACACGCTTTTAGAGACCATGTGTGTTCGTATAACCATCAAATTCGAGGCCTGGGTTCAGCGTTAAATTCGAAGCGTACCATTCGTTACCATGGGCTAATATTTTTGTGAGTTTTTAAGGTGTTTATTTTAATAAATATATAATTAATTAAAACATTATTAATTACTCAACTTTAATATTAAGATAGATGAATTAGACAATGAAAATAAAAAACAAATTTTTTACATCAATTTCAAGTGAAAATGTATAATTCTTATAATAATTTATTTTTAGAAGCATATTTCTTTTCTCTTGAAGTTGAAGCCTCTTGTTAATTTATTGCTTTTACTTATAATTTAAGTCAAATGGAGAAAGTAAATTATTTTAAGGAGATAATGAATGCTAATAAGAAAGGCGATGGTTGCATCAAGGTAAATTATAGCTTTTGTTATGAAATATTGTAATGGAGGATCTTTCTTTAAACAAAAGGCTCTTCAAGAAAATACACAAAGAAAAAGGTCTTGGCTAAAGTTTGACTGAACATGTTAGGAAAGAAACATTTTTATTTATAGGAGGTTTGTTATGTAATACTCAAAAGCATGTGTTCTCAACAATTCCTATTCATGTAAGGAATCTAATTGCTAGAGCAAGAATAAACTCTCATTATCTCCTTGTTAAGATAGGTGGTTAGATCAATTTATCAAGAGAAGAGCATATTTCAGAATATGTAAAAAGGCATTAAGGATGAAGAACATATTTTTTTATTTTGTTCATATTTGGCTCACATTTAAATGAATTATAATAAAACAGTAATTTGTAGATTGTTTCTTTTTAAATTGACCTTATTTACTTGGGGCATTACATTAATGATGTTTTCAAAATTTTTCAAAAATATGTTAATGCTTTGTAACCAACTAACATGCCTTTTGTGGTTTCTTAAATAGAATAAAAATTTATAGTTTCTAATTAATACTTTTAATTTATTTAAGAATCGAAAATCAACTCTTTTTAGCCAAAGGGATTTGGAAAGTTCACATGCAAAGGTAATTTTTGTGCGGAAAGTTGTCAATTTCAGGGCACTTTTCAAAGCACCCTGTATTGAAGGAGAAAAAGGCACTCACGTTTATTATTCGTAACACTTAATTTCGTTCCATTCCGTTCCGTTATTATGTACCGTTTCTGCTTTCATTGTGTCCCGTTTCTTCCAACGGTTTGAGCCGTGCGGTCTCCGTACGCTGCCCGGAATATGAGGGCGGGCAACGCCTAAGCGCTTCGTTAAATGCCGCCTTTTTGAGCGGGCCCGCTTTCCAGCTGGCCCTTATTCCACGACAGCGCCGCCGGCAACAGCTGTTGGGCACCGAAACGGCATGCACCGAAGGCGTGACTGCATTTTTATTCGCTTTGAATAAGGAGTGGAGTGGAGTGGAGTGGAGTGTACCGGCGCGGGTGTTGGGGTTCACGAGATTCGTTTCGTTTGGCAGCTGAGTTTAGAATCAAATGCAGCGCGCCCTGCCAAAATTTCAAACCTTCGCCTCGCGCAGCTGCCGTTGAAACAATTCTTGACCATCTATTCATCATCATCCAAGTAAGTTAAGTAGATGCATCTAACTAACAGCCATTCATCCATTCATGCAGATATGATGCAGGTGGTATTTGCTCCGTCTTGCCTGGTTTTGTTTGTCAATGTGAGCTACCGCTGAGCCTTGAAAAGCACCCTATTATGTTTCACGTGTCTTTCTTTGGGGTAGTAAAATTCACAAAGTTACCGCCAGCTTTGACTATAGACGTTCTCCATCTTGCAACATAGAGCGGCACGCCTCCAAAGCAGCAGCATCGGTTGACGAGATCAGTCGTGGACAGGAAACGACGACGTTACTTGCTGACTTGCACATGTACGTTCAAAATCAACTACTCCTTAAAGCCATGACAAAGTAAATGCACGGGTGCTCCGCTTATCCGACACTTGTTAGAAGAGAGAAACAAAAGCTTTAATTATCAGCAATCCATCCAGCTTGCCAAGGTGCAAGGTATATGGGAAAACTTGGCACAGCTTGTCATCCTGACGTTACGCTCATTAAGCATGGTGGGCGCATGGATTTTTAGAGAGTAAAAGTTTGTTTAAAGGCGAGTCTGGTCCGTAAGAAGGTTGGTTGTCTTTGGAACAGTACAGGAGTGTAAATATCTTTACATTTTCACGTTATCTTAATCATGACTTTAAAGAAATACATTGGCCTAAGTGTTCATCACAATAATATGATATGCAAGTTTGGTAGGGAGGTTTTGGTCTCTCTAGCTTTGGCACTGCTCCTTCTCTTTGAACTAAGGTTTAAAGCTAAAAACAGTAGAATAGAACCGCATTTAAGCTCTCTTCAGGCAAATAATATCTCTCTGTCTATTATAGAACTTTCTATCGTTATATATGCACGCATTTTATTAGGTTTGTCGCTTATATAACATATAATATGAATACTTGCGATTTGGAAAGCGTATCTTATCTCGAGTGCGCTTCTCAGCTGGCAGAATTTGAAACTCAGGAGTGGTAACGTAAGATGCTACGTGAAAAAATTGGGTTCACAAATTTTCATGTATCGTTTACTCTTTTCTACGACAAATAGGATTTTACGTGAAAGGTTGCCGTCCTTTGGCCTTTACTTTTGTCTGTTTAAGGGACTCCACGGCGGAAATTTATGGTACGCATATGCCGAGCATTGAATTTGAAAAGCAGTGCGTGGAGTTGTGCAGCGGAGGAACGGCGTTATGGAGCACGGGCACGGCAGACAGCGACACAGCGGAACAGAGACGGAAACAAAAGCGTTAATTATTGGGTGGAAAAGGGAGACACGTTGGGCTTTTTTTTTATAATTTTAAAATAAAAAATAAAAAACAGGTTATGGTATTTAGCAGCCCGTGAGCCGGTAGGCGGCTGGCTGGCAGCAAACCCATGATATTACGAGAAATTGGCAGGGCATGGCATGGCATGGCCTGGCCTGGACGCAAACTTGAAAGGAGCCATACAGACGTGATTTTTTGCGAACGCCGTTCAATTACTATATGAGTCCAAAACCAAACGTGCAATGGGGCCGGTCCATGAATTGACGGGGCGGGCCTTTTACAACCCTGATTTCCTGCGTGATTTGATTTTGCCTTAGAAAGCCAAGCCAAGCCAAAACTAGGCTTGGTACAGCGTACAGGTCCAGCCTCAGCCTAGTATCTTTACTAGAGCAATAACAACAAACAACTTCACACTGGCATGGTACAGTACTAGTTTCATTATGCCAAGTTGTCAACTCATTTACTCACTTGTTCTGGTCCCGAATGTCGAAACAAAAGGTCGCGGGTCATACTCGTACTAACCTATTGACAACCAGGAGCAGGAGGAGGACTAGGACGAGAGAGCATGGGACACTAAAATGCAGAAACTTACCCACAAAAATAAAAGCGCTCACCGACCTGCCAGTATCCAATGGTTTAGCCTCGATTTATTTTTGTCTGCTATCATCGACGACATAGCCAACGTCCGTTTACAAAGCCCTTAGCCATTAATGTTACAATTCATTGTTACGAGAAATGAATGGTATTGTCGAAGGAAATTGTTGCAGCAAGCGACCGGTGAAATGTTCCATCGAGAAGAGTTAGGGAGAACGGTGGCATTTATGTTGACATGATTCCCGGAACAAGGTTGTGGTGTGGATTGGGTGCGAGTGCATTATTATTAGCAGTAGCAAAAGCAGCCATCCATTACACATTTACACTTCCCAAGTATGCCCAACTTCCAAGTCCAAGACATAATAAAGGCACGAAAAAGAGAGAGGGAAAATGAAGGCAGGCCGAGATGGGAATGGAGACTTGGGCCAACGAATAATGGCGCGGAACATGCAGCTCCAGAAATATGGGTGGGCCCCATGCCATCCATCGCTATCCATCCATGATGGTGACTGATTAGGTAAGGATGTCGTTGGCATGGGCATGGGCATGGGTGGCTCTCTCCCTCCCTCCCTCCTTTAAGGAAACCGCTGCCACCCATGTTCGCTCTGTCACAGACGATGATATGATAGGACTTATGTATGGGTATGTACAACATGAGCATTCATGCATGATCATGGCCTTGGACATAGACCATGATCCATGATCATGATATGCTATTCTTTCTCCTTTCCTCGTATTCTGTGGATGGATGAATGAGGCCCTGCCCTGCCCTGCCCACGAGTCATTTCTTTACAGCGATTGTTAACAGTTAAGTATATCTCATTATTTTGAGTTTACTTACGGTAGCAATTATAGATTTCTAGGAGAGAGCGTGTATGTGTTATGAATATTAATTATTATATTATTGAGCTAAATTTGTAAATTTTCTCTTATTCCTCGGCGTAACATCTAAATTTTTTTTACCAGAAAACAGTTAGTAAATAATTGTTATCCGGAGTCAACGCACTGAGAAATAATTGTTATTGAAAATGTACTCATGTGCATGGACCTCAATCGATGCGCCAAGCCAACCCAGAGGACCGTTATCATGATGATGATGACACTTTGGAATTTTGGTTTTGGGTGGCTACTGTGTTTTTTTCTACGCTTTTACAGCGTGTCATTTGGTTCTGTTTCGTTTTTTTTGTTTTGGCATCGTTTGCTGTCGTACGTTAGTGTGGGTTGGCCAGCGAACGATTTGGCTCTGCTGGTGTGTCAATTATTGAGCATTATTTTTGTTGTTGCAGCTTGTGCCGCGGGTTTTGTGATTCGAACTCGAAACGTCGGTGCGGCCGGGCTGCTGTTTTCAACTTGAAACGTGACGAGCGATTTGAAAAATTCAGTTCTAAGACGATCCAAGAACGCTTCTGGTTGCTGTTTGTTGCTCCGTTGCCTTGGGCTTGCAATTTCATAAAAACGAATGATTAGAGGACCATGGCTTGCGTTATTAGAGTTTCTAGACAAAATTGTCTTAAGAGTCTCCGGTTGGTTAAAAATGCACTAGCCAAGGGATATTGGGGTGTTGGAACCTGAAATAAAGGAAACATAGATACACCCTAAGATTGATGCCAAGACCCATTTTATTAGGCTAACACCTCATTGTTTTCTAAGGTATGATATTTGCTATATGTCTTGCATGTACTTATGATCAAGTTATTTGAATTCTAATACATAACCCTTTTTCCTTCAAGAGCAAACTTGAGGTGTAATTCACTTTCAATTTAATAAGTCTATCTCATTGGATAAGTTTGTTACCTCAAATTTATTAAAGTTAATTAAAAATGTCCATTTATGTTTGTGATAGGTGGCTGATGAGTTGTGAGTATACCTTACACCTAACCATATTGATGAATCATATGTTTTGATTGGGTTTGATATCGGATATTCGATATCGGAGCCTTGATATCAAATACTTGATGTTGGAGCCCAAGATGTAATGTTGAATATCCGATATCGTGGGGTATGTGTCGGCCTATAAATATAGCACTTGGGCTCATGATTTTCATATAGTTTTTCTCATAGCATAGCGAAGCTCTTGCAGTTTGTTTTCTCCAGAGTTAGAATATTTTATGAGTGCCCATAGCAGGAGTTTGAGTGTGTACGAATCTTTGTTTAAACTTTGATGTACCTGAGCACAACAATGTGATGGGAATAAAAACAAACCCTTTTGATAATCCTTGCAGCACTAAGAGTAGATTAATCTTTTCTTTAATGCATTTGATATTCATGCACTTTACTTTAATGCACTTTAATTGGGCAATTAATTTTCAATTGTTAATGAACACAAGCACGACCACTTTGAGCATACGTGTAATGCTTGGTAACCGAGAAACGCTTAACGTTTGGTAACCTAGTAGTGCTATACATGTTTAGGATGTGTTTGGAGAGTGGGAAGGGGTACTTGTGTTAGGCTAGTTAGGCAATAGACAAATTAGATCTTAAATTACTCTACCTTTCATTCTGGTTCTAGGTGATTAAACTTGTAAATATAAAATGATAAAAATCACATACCTCAGTTGCACTTAACGATATACTTGTACCTAACAAGTGGAGCTAAGAAGACAACAATCGTTCTGATTAGACTTCATGTCTTAGAACTAGTGTACTTAAGAACTTAAGTTCTGCACAATTTGATTGAATTGCGCATAAACACTTGTGATTCGTATGGTTAGGTGTAGGGGTATCTCGTTACTCATCATTGGCGTTGTTGTCGAAGACCTTTTGGTTGTTACGTGCGCTATCTAGGACTAGTGAAAATTTATTCAAATTGTTGAAACAAACCTTAGAGTCATATCATATTTAAAAGCACACTATGTTTTTATTTTCTAACATAAGACATCTTCTTCTCATAAGAGCGATTCTCTGTCCAAGTTCAACAAAGTACATTAGTAGGTGCCCCAACAATATCGAGTGGTATATGCTCATCCTGATGAGTATGTACCCAATTTCACCTTCATCTTACATCAGGATGAACAACAGTGGTGGTGTAACATGAAGGACAATATCGTGTTGTTGATCAATTGATCCGTTCCTGCAATGCTCCAACAAATGCTTTTTTGTCTGGGTCTCTAGGAACTTCATGCTGAGTATGTTGTGTAAGATACTGACACCAGGGATTATCATCCCACTAAGGCACAATATCTCAAGGATCGCTAGTTAAAAAAACATCATGAATTTACGAAGGGAAAAGGATTCAATGATTCTCCATTCCTGTTGTACCAAAAAGATGGTGGAGAGCCCTTCTCTAGGGGTTTTCCATTTAGTGAAATTTCTTTCTTTGACTTCAGTGAAGAAGGTCAAAACAAGAACTTGCAATCCATGATTCACAATCTTGGTTTTGGTAAGAATGGATCTAATGACAAAGAAGAATCCAAAGAGGCAAGTTAGGGCAAGGATGCAGACAAGAAACAAGATTATGATCGTGGTTGTGATCATCAAAGAGGTGGTAGCAGGCACTGTGATGGTGCTAGTCCTCCTTTTTCTTCACCTTCATCATCATCATCATCATCTTTTAGCTTTGATTGCAACTGCAGGAGATGTGACTATGATGGAGGTGATCGACAAGACTGAAATGATCAAAGGGACCATTAGGTAAGTTAAGATTGGGGGTGTGGGCATTCAAGAGAGATGCATAGCCATGAAAAAAGGGGTAGTAGAGGGCATCGTAGGCACCAAAATCAAGGCCTCGATGAGCTTTTGCTTACTACCCAAAGTATGCTAATTATTGCAGAGGTAGTACTAATTCCTACAGGGCATGTAAAAGATAGTTGGATCAAAAGACTCAACATGAACAATGTCCCTAGGTTCAAAGGGGGATATAATTTAGATCGACATAACCATCTCTAAGCTTTCCAAGATGCATGTGCCTTGCAAAATATAGAAAATGAATGGCAAAAGCTTAAGTTGTTCCCACAGACACTCATTAAAGAAGTTGAAAACTGGTATCGGTCCTTAGAACCGAAATCTATCAAATAATGGAGTATAATGCTTGAATTGTTCAATGATAAATATCAGACATACTCTCGAGTGTCCAACTTGAGGAGGCAGATCCAAGGATGGAAACAAGGAACACATGAACCTTGGATGCCACCATTGGTTGATACTACTCCTTAATGCACAGATGTCCTAGCCATGGTTACTCTCAATTAGACCAACTTTGCCACATTGTAGATGGGCTTTGATCTAAAATAAGGAGAACCCTTGGCATCTATGCTCAAGGATGACTGTAAGAGTTAAGCGCCTATCAAATCCAAAGATTGATTGAATAGGTAGCTAAAGAAAAAGGTGAATTAAGAAAACAAGAAAATACAAAAGAGTACAACCACGACCCTTTCATTTGCAAGCAGAAGGTTTGATTTTGTCATAGTGAAGAAGAATTAGCACTTGATAAGGTGGTGAATCGAGAAACCTTGCCACTTCAAAAATTTCAATTGGAAATTATGGCCAAGGTTGATTAGTTATGGGACTTCATGAATAATAGATTTCAAGCTATCCTAAAAATTACTATAGAGTCTAAGGAATAAGGTAGTAATCATGAGCATAAGAGGTGCAAAGAAGCTAAACATGCCTATTAAAGAGGTAAGGGCAAGATTGCTGCAATAGAGGAAGTTATGGGAAGCGAATCAGATGATGATGGTGATGTGACATTTTCCATTATGAACATCCTAAGGTATGTTGTTCTATTTTGTAACACTTACAAGAATCTGGGGTGTATGCCTTGAATCCACGACTAGCATAAAGGTAAACACCTAGAATATTACCTTATCTTCAAGGAAATTCTAGGTAGTTCCACTAGCCACAACAGTATTATCTAAGTGGAACTCTACCATAACCATATGAGCAGTATCAATAGTGGTAGAAGCCATAGTCATGGGCCTTGGCACTACCAAGGTAGCATTACCCTTATAGACAACTTGATCCATATGGGTACTATGTTTAGTAGCCCTTGTCTCCATGTGAGTCTTCTAGTCACATTTCTACTTTCCAACCTCACTACTACCCTCCTGATAATTACTAAACTCATTCTCCACATGCAAAGAGGGATACTACCTTTTACCCTTATCCTCTTCCTATTCTTGCACATCTTCCTCCACCCTCCACACAACTACCACCACCCTCCACACAACTACCACCTACTCCACCTATGTAGGGTAAACTCCTAGCTCAATCATAACAACACAATGCTACAAGGCTGTTAACCTACAATTGGTTCATCAACCAAGTGGTTCAAATACTCGATCAAAGAAAAGACCTTTCTTTTGACCCCATAGTCTACCAAAGCTGTCAAATACACCTACGATTGAAAACCTTGTTTCTCCATCTGCCTATGTATCAACTTCCTTCGAGTCCCCTTCAAACCAAATACCACCTAGGATACATACTATGATGCTTACTCACACTGTATCTGATTGGATTCATGTTGAAAACCTTCCTAGGAAATTAACTGATCCTAAAAGTTATCTTATTTATTTGCAGATTCTTGGGAATGAACTATGCAAAGCTCTTCTCGACTCAGGTTTTGATGTCAACCTAATTTCTCATGAGATGTATACTACATGGAACCTGCCCACTTTCAAGAAGAGTAATATTAGATTAGAATTGGTAGGCCAGTCCATCACTGTTCCATTGAAACTGGTGGAAGACATTGTGACCATTGCATGTGGGTGGTCTTATCCTACGGATTTCCTAGTGATCAAGGTGGAGAATTACAAAGGGGACTTCCCAATCATCATGGGAAGGGCATGGCTAAGCACCGTTGATGTAAGAATGGGCATCAGAGATCTTTCCCTAGAAATATCTAAAGAAAATGCATTTGAAAAGATCAAGAAGAAGTGAGTTCCATGCATTGTGTACAATGATATAGGGTGCAATTGTGTGCAGAAACTTTAGGCAATGAAACAAGCATCCATCTTTACATGCAAGGAATGTGCACTAGAAGTAGAAATTCAAAGGTGTCTGTGTGCAGTAGCCACAAAACAAGAGGGCACCCATTGGTTGACCATTGATTTTGAGAGTAGCACACTTTGCATGGAATTAACTAAGAGCCTGACATGCACATATGTCATAAGTATGGATGAATTAGAGAAAGTTCATCACCAACTCTCTAATGATGCAAATGATGATACCCATTGGGAAGAGTTGGAAATTCTTGGAAATTTCAAGTAAGAACCCCTTAAATGAAAAATTCTACCAATCGACATGGAATATGTGTTTTTGAAAAATGTAATAATCAATGCCAATCTTGCTCCAGAATAGAAAAAGATGCTATTAAATGTGGTTGAAAAATGGTCAACAACCTTTGCCTAGTCATATCCTAAACTCACAAGGATTGATCCTAGGATATGCCAACATCATATCTACACTGATTCAGCCATGAAGCCAAAGAGATAGCCACAGAGGTGATTGAACCCCAACCTAAAGTAGATCATCAAAGAGGAACTTAAACAACTCCTCAATGTAGGGTTCATTATCCCATTGCAGATAGTGAGTGGGTTAGTTCACTCATGATTGTGTCAAAGAAAGATGACAAGTGATGGGTCTGCATTGATTTTTGGTTACTAAATATGGCAACATTCAAGGACCATTTCTCATTGCCATTTGTTGATATGGTATTAGACACAATATTTGGGCATTGCTACTATAGTTTTCTGGATGGTTATAGTGATTTTAAGCAAATCCATATCGTGCTGGAGGACCAAGCCAAAACAACATTCACAAGTCCCTGGGGATCTCTTGTATATCACAAGATGCCTTTTGGTTTGTGCAATGCCCTTGCTACCTTTTAACACCTGGTCCTAAGCATTTTTCAACAGCAAATCGGTAGTGGTGTAAAAGTATTTATGGATGAATTCTT
Source organism: Gnetum montanum (assembly GCA_015680685.1). Lineage (NCBI taxonomy): Eukaryota > Viridiplantae > Streptophyta > Gnetopsida > Gnetales > Gnetaceae > Gnetum > Gnetum montanum. Next base: position 307,035 of record MNCI01024072.1, on the reverse strand, counting down.
CACTTATGGATCTACATTTGAGCAAGCCCTGGATTGCCTTGAGTAAGTGATAAAAAGATGCATGGAAACAAATCTACGACTCAATTGGCAAAGAGTCATCTGATGGTCCAAGAAGGCATTGTGTTGGGGCACAAAATATTACAAGTAGAAATTGAGGTAGACCTTGAGAAAATAAGGATCATCTAAGGAATAACTTGCCAACCAGAAACTGTCAAAGATGTTTGGTCATTCCTTGGACATATTGGCTACTACCGGTGATTCATAAAGAATTTTTCTAAGATAGAAAAATCATTGGTGGAGCTGACAAAGAAAGATGCTCCATTTGTTTGGACAGAAGAATGTGAAAAAGCATTCCAATAGCTGAAAGAGAAACTTATGGAAACTCCAATTCTACAAGCACTTGATTAGTCTAGACCATTTTATGTCATGACGAATGTATCAAATTATGCCCTAGGAGCTGTGCTTACATAGATGGATGAAAAGAAACATCCATACTACATCGACTATGTTAGTCGAAGCATTGTAGGTGCACAACTAGACTACGCCACTACAGAAAAAGAACTGATGGTAGTGGTGTTTGCTCTATAAAAGTTAAGGAATTATGTGATTGGATACAAAGTATTTGTGCACATAGACCATGGTGCCATCCACTTCTTGATGAATAAGCCAATGGTGAGCCCCTGTGTCATACGGTGGCTATTGATCTTACAGGAATTCGATTTTATGATGGTAGATTAAAAGGGCACTAAGAATGTGGTTGTCAAGCACTTGTCTTAGTTGTGATGGAACAACAAAGAGGAAGAAAGCCCATTATCTGATATGTTTCCTAATGAACTCCTCTCTGCTGGGGCTATAACTGAATAATTGCTCAATGAGCCTAAATGGTATGATGGCATTCTCACCTACCTTTTCACTCAAGAGATGCCACAAGGGTTGGACCACCGACAGAAACAACAATTTCTTCACTAGGTGAAATGCTTCATGGAGATCAAAAGACATCTCTATAAGGTGTACGCTAATGGCCTAGTTCGATGGTGTGTCCTTGATGTTGATCAACTACGTGTTTAAAATTTTTAGGAGTTTAAAATTTTTGATGTGATCTTGTGCGTCAAGGAAAAGAACGGGAAGACTGAGAGAAATACTACAGAAACTATAAAACAGAAAAACTGTTAAACAGAAAGTAATAGAAAGCTCAAAGCATTGCACAACATATGTTGTTACACAAAACGTTTTTGGGGACTTGCACCCCTCATTAGTGTGTTTAGGCAATGCGGCTAGGCAGCCGAAGCTGCAAAGGCAAAGGAATGAGCATGCCAGTACATGTATAAATAGGGTCCCAACTTCTAAAATTAGAAAGCCCGCTCTAAAATTAAAAAGCCTGCTCTAAAATTAAAAAGCCCACTCTAAAATTAGAAAGCCTGCTCTAAAATTAAAAAGCCCGCTCTAAAATTAAAAAGCCCACTCTAAAATTAGAAAGCCCGCTCTAAAATTTTAGAAAATTTTAGAAAAAGATCTCGTGCGTCAAGGAAATGAACGGAAAGGGTGAGAGAAATACTGTAGAAACTGTAAAACAGAAAAATAGAAAGTAATAGAAAGCTCATAGCATTGCACAACATATGTTTACCAATATTTCTGCTCTTGTGAATGTTGCCAACAAGATGGTGGAATGATTGCTCAAATGAAGGGACCTCAATAATGGATTCAAACACTGGAACCCTTTGAAATTTGGGGCATTAATTTCATGGATCCCATCACATCCATGTCAAATGGAAAGGCGTACATCATAGTCGCTATTGACTATTGTACGAAATGGGTAGAAAGTAGAAACCATTACCAACTATACATCTTCTACTGCTACTCGATTTATACAACAAAATGTTGTAAACAAGTTTGGTTTGCCATGTGCATTAATTTCTAATAATGGAATTCACTTTACAAACACTACTTTTTGGAAACTCATGTAACGCTTGGGGGTTGAACATAAACTCATAACACAGTACCATCCTCAAGCTAGTGGTCAAGCTGAGGTTACTAATAAGGAAATCACAAAGATTCTAACAAGAATTATCAGCAAATATAGGAAAGAATAGAGCACGAAACTCAACGATGCCCTTTGGGCCTACCTCTCAACAAGGAAACTTTCTATAGGGTACTCTCCCTATGAGCTTGTGTACAGAAAATTACCAACACTTCCTATTCAATCTGAGCTTTTTACACTTTCAACATCTTGTGACCTCATCCTCGACTTGAGTTTAGCACAAAAAGAAAAATTAATGAATCTCAACTTATTAAACGAAAATCAATTGGTGGCCCTGTCATCCAACAAGTTGCACAAAGCATTCAACAAAAAGTGCCATGACGTTAAAATTAGGAAAGTCAAACTTCAACCAGGAGACAAGGTTCTGTACTAGAACCCCACACACGTACCTGAACGAACCAAGTTCCAAATGTTGTGGGAAGGACCTTATATCATTTATGAAACTTTTCCTTCTAGGGCCATGATGATCTATAAACCTAAAAGCCCAGATAAGAAGCAACTAGTCAACATACAACAGGTCAAACCTTTCCACGAGCCTAAGCTAGCTAATACAACACACACCTAATTGGATGGACAACCATGCTCAATATTTTAGATCTCCTCCTTTCAACTCAGTTGTGGTGGAGATGGCCATTCATGTTAATCATATAAGCAGTTCCTCAATTTTTCATAATTTTGTTTTACAACTTTTTATTTTGCACATTCTTTATTTTACACTTTTTGTTTTCTACATTATTAACTTTTCAAAATTTTTGTTTTACAACATCATTAGTACATTTGCTATTTCTTGAATATTTTACACTTTCTTTTATTCTGGTGTGATTTTCTAACTTTTTGTTAATAAGTGCCAGGCACAGTGGTAATTCGTTGCTTGATGGTGGTATGTACTATTTTGTTATTTGATTGTTGGTGTATAGATTCTAGCTTTGAATTTTGTTACTGATAATGAGGACATGGTTTCTTTTCATGCAATAGGCAGTGAGTCCACAACATCCACCCATCCATAAATTCTATGGTTTTCCTTGTTCTGGAAATATGTAGTCTCTTTTTCATTAATAAAACTTTAACGAACTTATGACTTTGGTAGTTTTTAGATTTGGAAAGGATTCAAAAGTTTGAATAGGGTGTGACTTCAAGGGGATTTAGTATTCTTTGTGCCTTTTTACTTACTTGGGTGTATGTGTGTTTTCATGGATTTCTTACCATTTTGTGTTGACTAATAAAAGGAAGTTGAATAAATCTTTGCATGGGTGTGGTTTCCATTTCAAAAATAAAAAATAAAAAAATTTAAAACACACCCCTTAGACAAAATAAATGGGCTACAAGCAGTGGTTATGGGACTAGAAAAACATGTTACCCATCCCTAAAGATCCCCTCTAACTAAGGCCTTTCCTCACTTCCTACTTCTCTTTTCTTCTCTAATAAGGAATGGTGGTTATTTTATGGAAGTACTCTTGTGTCTCAGGGGGGCGAATTGGTCTTAGAATGGTGATGCGAAGTCACTGAACATGGCTGTTTTTGGTCTGGACTAATGATGGATTTTATTAGGTCATTTAACCACAAAATTCACAAGGGACTTCATGTAACCTTAATTAGGAACTTCATTCCACTGTCTCTCATTCATCTATGCTTTCCATGTCTCACCCCACTACTGGTTTCATGTTGTTGTTTGATGTCTTGGTTCGATATGTTGAAATTCTTAGGTAGTTTTTTCCAGGGTTTTCGTACTTAACCTTTTGTAACCATTAATCATCCATGGAGCCCACAAACTCCTTGGTTTGAAGTTATGCAAGGGCATAAAAGGCCTATGCTTGCTTTGGGGAGGACCCACTTGCATATTTTTTGGTTGGGTTAGTTTAGTTCTTTATCCTTAGACATTCTTGCAATCAAATCCTTTTGTGTTCTCCTTCATTGACATCCAATTGTGCACATCTTCACAACATTTTTCCAGTAAACTTTCCTTTTTATTGTTGTGAATTCTTACACCCTCTTCAAATATTTCCTTGTGTAGAACTTTTTTAAATTTAATGGTCCGCTTATCATGTTACCCTATTTGTTAGTGTTCTCACTAACACTACTAACAGAATCAATTCACCATAATGACAACTTAGCCAAGTGTAACCACCAATGAGATGAGGTACTTCATAACTATATGTTACACATTGCACACTAATATGTGATTTTTTTGTGATTACAGTGGAAAGCATGGATTGGAAACGGGACTATCTTCACCAAGGATGATGCAACAGTACCACATGATGAGGATCATTCATGATTGTTGGATCTTCTCTCTTGCTCTTCAGCTATCAAGAGGAGTTGGATGTTAATTTTGTCCAGGGTGTTCTCTTCTCTT
>MNCI01024072.1:281868-293350 GCA_015680685.1 Gnetum montanum | reverse complement strand
AGTGCAATGAGCATCCATCCTTAATCATCTGTACGCATCTTANCTTTACCCGTGGGCTCGACTTTTATGTCTATGCTAACCCCTTGAAAGATGGTCATCTATGCCACGACCTGACATCGAAGGGGTGTTAGAGTCAGATGACAAGAGTCCTTGAATACTGTTGGGGTGCTCATGAACATAGGGGATCCCTGCATAAGATTGAGTACTTCAAACTTTGTCTTCATCATCATATAATTCGTTGGTTCTCCAATGAATTGCCTTACCACTTGTTACGTTATCATAGTCTTGTGAGTGAGACATTGTTGTGAATTTGTGTGTGACTTATTTATGATTACTTTCTTTCTGAAAGATATATCGTCAAGGCTTTGTTACAGCAATCTTGGATGATGTAAATAAGCTAAATAACTAGCACTGTCCCCGGCAGTGGTGCCAATGATGAGTGAAGAGGTACCCCTACACTCAACCATACGAATACGAGCATTCACGCATGATCTAGTCGAACTTCACAGACAGACTAGTTATGGTATCTAGATAGTTACATGTTGATCGTAGTTCATTGTCTTCGTGCCTGNAGGCTCTTGGAAGTGGATCTCTGATTAGTATATCTGCCCTTGAGAACCTCGAGTGTAGTGTTTGCCTCTACAAGCTTTTACTTGGTGTCCTTGTGGTGCTTAAACTTAGCCTTGTACAACAAGTACAAGCTAGCCACTTGCTTTTCCAGTTTTGATTGTGCTTGTTTAACAATCAACATAGATAGGTTTGCATACTGGAGATTGGCAAGCTCCACATATTTAATCATTTCCTCTATCTGTAACTCCTTCAAGCAAATTTCTACTTTATTGTATTGATCAATTCTATCAATGATGGGCTGNTCGCATTTAACAATAGGAATAGTAAATTATAGTAAAGAAATATTCAATAAGAAAATAATAAATAACAATAACAATTAAATAATTAAAAACTAAGTGAATGTTGTAATGATGGAGTAATCTCGATCTTTATTGCCGATCATGTGCGTGTCCAAGTACGTCACACTCGAATGAAGGTTCCATACAATTTACAATCATCACACTGCGGGCATACATTGGGGAAAGAACTGAAATGAGTTAAAAACTGGCAAAAATACTCTACTTTAATACTTTCTGACTCCCCCTTCCTGTGTGCTTGAGTGTGGTATTTATAGGCCTACACAGGAATCACGATATCGTATATTCGATATTGTTACCCAAGCCATGATATTATGTACACGATATCGAGGATCCGATATTGGGGCTTGGAAAAACATGATTCATCAATGTGGTATTGCCAATGTGGGCTGGAATGTGAATATCCCACAAACAAGGCATTACTAGGAACAACTCCTTGATGTTGACAATCTAGGCAATGAATTGTTTGCGTTCGACATTGAACACCATGACTGTGTTTTGTAGCTCATGGTAGTCATTTATTCTTTTGGCCAGGCTCTTGGAAGTGGATCTCTGATTAGTATATCTGCCCTTGAGAACCTCGAGTGTAGTGTTTGCCTCTACAAGCTTTTACTTGGTGTCCTTGTGGTGCTTAAACTTAGCCTTGTACAACAAGTACAAGCTAGCCACTTGCTTTTCCAGTTTTGATTGTGCTTGTTTAACAATCAACATAGATAGGTTTGCATACTGGAGATTGGCAAGCTCCACATATTTAATCATTTCCTCTATCTGTAACTCCTTCAAGCAAATTTCTGCTTTATTGTATTGATCAATTCTATCAATGATGGGCTGCCATAATTTGCATCCTTGTTGGAGTTACCGGAGGGTCTTGTTCACCTTTGCCTTTGCCACTTGAATATATTTCTCATTTATTTCTTTTTGTAGGTTGACCTGGGCTCTGTAGTGATCCTTGACTCTCTCAAATTTGAGAGCCTCTGATTTCCAATTGGCTACCTCTATTGTAGTCTTTTGATAAAGGACATGGACCTCCTCCATGGAGAGGTTTCTATTTTTAGTTGCTAATCTCTTTAACTCTGTGTTTGCTCCCATATAAGAATGTCTCTCCCATATACCACTCCTTGTTGGAAGTGATAATTGGCCACATGGGAGAGGTCTTTAGCTGGTCCTCTACCTCTTTAGGTGCTTGTTCCAAGAAAGAGCCAAAGTTCAAGTCTTGAAGTACTGTCTTCTAGACCTCCCTTGATTTGAGTTGAGTTAGGTAAGCCTTCGTCAAGGTCACCTCAAGGTTTTCTTATTGAGTTGGTGCCTCATCTTGGTGGGAATGTTCTATTAATGTCACTTGTTCCAAAATCTGGTGAATAGACTCCACTTTAGCCTCTTCCCTAAGAGGTCACATAGCATGGGTTGCAACTGGTTCTTCTTGGGCCTATTCCTAGCCCCTTCTTATTCTTGGTCATTTCTCCCTTGGTTGAGATGATCCTCCTTCCTATGTGTGTTTGCCTTTTGGTACCATTTATGGTTACAACACATCCGTGGATTAGTAGATATAATGCATAACTTAAAATATTTGGATACCTGATCTTGTTAATTAGTTACACTTGGCTACAGTTAGACCATGGTAGATTGATTATTTTATTAATTAATTTTTATTATAAGTGTTATTGGATCTTGTTGAAAAGGTTTAGCTTTTGTAATTTGGTATTTTAATGTTGATTCATTAGTTAAGCCTTTTTGGGAGTTAGAAAAATGTCAAAAAATATTTTGTTAAAAATGGCATGTTTATGATCCTCACAACTAAGAGCTTACCTCCAGGAGCTACAGGGTCAAAGAATGGAGTGATTTAAGATGTTATGGGCTCTAGAAGGTTTTGGGCACTGAAAATTGCAAAAACTCGCTTGGCATTTGTGAGCAAAGGAGGGTCATACATATTTATAGTATTTTTGTGCTACGTCAACAGGGCCATGTATACGGGGCCTTATATACACATGGGCTTCGTCGATGGGGCCTCATTTACAAGGTTTGTAAACAAAATTTTCAATCTTGAATATTTCGAAAAATACAAGAAATTTTTAAATGAATTTGGGGTCTATGGAGTTCTAGAAAAGTCAAGAATATGATGAAATCATTGAAGAGGGTCTTTGAAAGCTCAAAAATTCAAAAAAATTGATGGAGAATGTGTAATTTGAACAAAATATTTTAAAGGAGCACATGGTCAGATATAGAAGATGGGTGCATGAAAGATTTTGATTGCAATAATGCTTAAGGATAAGGTGCTTAATGAACCCAACCAAGAGATATGCAAGTGGGTCCTCCCCATAGCAGGAACATGCTATGTTTGCCCTTGCATAACCTCAACATAAGGAGTCTGTGGGCTCCATAGGTGATTGATGGTTGATGGAAGTTAAGGACCAAAACTCAAAAGATTCTACTAAAGAATTTAAGCACGTTAGACAAAGACATTGAATAAGAACATGGACACTGATAGTGAGGTGAGTTACAAGTAGCATGGATGGATGATGGAGAAGGTAGAATGGAGTTCCACATTGAGGTCATAAGAATTCCCTTGTAGAAGTGTGATTAAATGACCTGAGAAGATTCATCCTTAGTATAGACCAAAACCAACCACTTTTAGTGACTTTGCATCGCCACTCCAAGATTGATCCATCTCCTTGAGACACAAGAGTGCTTCCACACAACAACCGTCATTCATTAAAGAGAAGAAAAGAGAAGTAGGAAATGATAGAGGACCTTAGTTAGAGGGGACCTTTAAGCATGGGTAACATGTCTTTCTAGTTCCATAACTAGTGCTTATAGCTTGTTTATTTGTCTAAGGGGTGTACTTTGAATTTTTGTCACATATATATTTTTTTCTTTGATTTTGTTTTGTTTTGTTTTTTCTATTTTTTTTTCTTTTTGGATGGGAACTGCACCATGCAAAGACTTATTCAACTACCTGTTATTGGTTGACATGGAATGGTAAGAAGTTAATGAAAACACTCATGCACCTAAGTAAGAAGAAAATTATAAAGAGTATTGAGTTTCCTTGAAGTTGCACCCTATGCAAACCTTTGAATCCTTCTTAATTTCAAAAACCACCAAGGTTTCAAATTTATTAAAAGTTTATTTAATGAAAGGGATGTCATACTTCTAGAACAAGGAAAATCATAGAGTTTGTGGATGGGTGGATGATGTGGACTCATTGCCTATTCCATGAAAAAGAATTCATGTTTTAACCATTGGTACAAAAATTCAAAAATAGAAACTAGACATTACCAAACAAAAACATTAAGCACAAACTACCGTTAATAATAGCTACAACACCACTGTGTCTTGTTGGCAAAAAGCATGTTTATTAACAAAAATCTAAAAATCACACTAAAAGAAAATAAAGTAAAATATATAAGACAGGGTAGAAATATTCAAGAAAAATTTAAATGTACTAACAATGGTGTAAAAAAAAAATGGTGTAAAATAGGAAAAAGTTTTAAAAACCAAAAAGGCATCAAATAAATAATTTGCAAAAAAAAAAAAAAATGTATAAAACAAAAATTAAAAAATTGAGGAGCCATGTATATGATTAGCATGGATGGCCATCTCCCCCATGACTGAGTTGGAAGGAGTAGATTCAAAATATTGGGTGTGGTTGTCCATTAGTTGAGGTATGTGTTGCATTGGCTTCCTTGGGCTTGTGAGAAAGGCTTCTCTTATTGGATGTTGAGCAACTGCATTTTATATGGGCTTTCAAGTTTGTATATGATCATGACCCCATAAGAAAAAGTTTCATTGATTATATAAGACCTCTCCCATAATGTTTGGAACTTAGTTCGTTGAGGTACGTGTGTGGGGTTCCAGTAGAGAACCATCTCCTGGTTGAAATTCCTCTTTCCATATTCTAAGGTTGTCTTGTTGTTTTTTGAATGCCTTGTGTACTTTATTCAAGGATAGGACTACTAATTGATTTTTGTTTAGTACATTTAGGTTGATTAGTCTTTCTTTTTGTGCCAAACTTAGGTCAAGATCCAGGTCATAGGTTGTTGAGAGTGTACGGAGCTCGGATTGAATTGGAAGCATTGGAAGTTTTCTATACATTAACTCATAGGGAGAGTATCCAATAGGGAGTTTTCATGTTGAACACTAGGCCCAAAGGACATCGTTGAGTTTGGTGCTCTAATCTCTCCTATATTTGTTAATAGTTCTTATTAGAATCTTTGTGATCTCCTTGTTAGTAAGCTCTGTTTGATTGTTGGCTTGGGGGTGATAAGGTTTTGTTAATTTATGTTCAACCCCCAAGTGTTGTATAAGCTTGCAAAAAGCAGCATCTGTAAAATGGATTCCATTGTTAGAAATAGTGCACGTTGCACCTCAAACCTATTCACAACATTTTGTTGTACAAATTGAGCAGCAGTAGATGATGTATAGTCGATGACGACTACTACTTCTACCTAGTTGATATAGTAGTTAATGATGATGATTATATATGCCTTTCCATTGGACATGAGTGTGATGGAATCCATGAAGTCAATGCCCCATATGTCGAAGGGTTCCAATTGTTGAATCCATTGTTGAGGATCCTCTATTCATGTGGTCATCTCACCATCTCGTTGGCAGCATTCACAAGATCGAACAAACTAGTGGGCATCCTTGAAGATTGTGTGTTAATAGTATCTTACCATTAGGATTTTTATGGTTGTGCATCTCCTAGTATAGTGGCCTCCACAAGGGCCTTCATGAATATCCTAGAGAATGTGCAATTGATTAGCATCAGGTACACACCAACAAACCAAGCCATCGGCACACATCCTGTAAAGGTGTCTATTGATTCCATGAAGTGTTTGGCTTGATGAAGAAACTATTGTTTCTTCTTGTAGTTTAGATCTTGTGGCATCTCTTGAGTGAGAAGATAAGATAATAATGCAAGATTAGTTGCAAATGGCTTTACTTAGATACATGAACTTAATTATCAAGATACATTTTCTCTATTTGCAAGATTGGAATCTATTAGAATGATCTTAGCTTTTGCAGCTTATCATTGATTTGAGCTCTACCAAATGGATGTGAGATTAACATTTCTAAATGGAGAAATAAAAGAGATAATGTATATAGCACAACTATAAGGATTTATTGATACTAAAAAGTCGAATCATGTGTATCTACTACATAAAGCTTCACATGGCTTAAAACAAGCCCCTAGGATGTGGAATGCTAAGCTTCATTTATATTTAGCTAAAAATAGATATTTAAAAGATTCTTTAGATAGTACTCTTTATATTAAACATGATAAAATAGCATTTTTAGTTGCTTAGATTTATGTTGATGACATATTATTTATAGGAACAAGCTCAAGTTTAGGTAAAGTATTTATTGAAGCTATGAAATCAAAGATTAAAATGTCTATAATAGGAGTGTTATCTCATTTTCTAGGCCTACATATTTAACAACTTAGGGATGGAACCTTCATTTCTTAAACAAAGTATGTTCAATAGATGCTCGAGGATTTTGACATGATAGAAGCTAAAACTTATGCAACTCCTCTCAGTAAAAATTAATATCTTTGTAAGCATGAAAAAACATTGATGCTACAATATATAGATCTACTGTAGGAAGCTTGCATTATGCTACATATAGTAGGCCAGATATAACTTTTGTAATAGGTTTGATTTCTAGATATCACTTAGAACCAAAAGAATGACACTTGGTTACAACTAAAAGAATATTACAATATCTAAAAGACACAACTAGTCATGTGGTATGGTATTTAAAAAGTAAAACTATTGAATTACAAGCATTCACAAATGTAGATTTGGTAGGAAATAAAGATGATTCAAAATCCACCAGTAAAAATTATCATTTTCTTGGTAATAGACTAGTATCATGGCTGATCAAAAAGTAGGACTCTATAGCATTATCATCAATTGAAGTCAAATATGTTGCTATATCACACTATTATACACAAATTGTTTGTATGAGAAAAGTATTAAAGCTTTTTCTTATAGCATTGTATGATCCAATAATTATTCATTATGATAATAATTTTGTTATTTCTATTTGTAAAAATCCTATTTTTCATGATAAAACTAAACATATTGAGATTAAACATCATTTTCTCAAAGATCAGGTTGAATTTCAAATAGTAAGATTATCATATATTTCATCCAAAGAACAAAGACCCAATACTTTTATAAAAGATTTAACTAATGAAATATTTCTATATCTAAGAACATTTTTGGATGTGACTACTTTATCCAGACATACATAAGCTTCTAAAAGTCTTACTACTAGTTTATGGTTATGGGCTAATGAGCTTTTTTGTAGGGGGAGTATGTAAGTGTTACTTTAATTTTTCCATTATATGATGTCTATCTCTGTGTTTTCTTGTTACCTATTATTTTATTATAGCTATATCTTTTGTCTATGTTTTGAGCTTGATTTGCTTAATATTAGGGGAAGTTATATTTAACCTTTTTTGACTAAAAGGAGAAGTATATGATATTGTTTTCTTTTCTTTTTTTGTGATAGTTTTAATAGAAAATTATTTTCTTTAATATATTATGTGAGTATGTGTAAGTTGTTGTGTCTACATTCTATTGAATTATGAGTTGTTGTGTTTGAATTCTATTGAAAATAGTGAAAATGATTTCTTTACATTCTTAATGTATAAGCATGCAAAATTTCTTACCTTACTTTATGTTTGGCTAAGTTATTTTTATTTATTTTAGCTATTTTTAGTTAGAGTGTTCTCCAAACTACTTGACTGATTATGAACTGTATGTGTATGATTAGTTGGATTTGGTGCTTAATTGATTGATTTTGTTATAACCCTGATTACTATGAGCTATGTTATGATGATTATTTCCTTTTATTTAACTAGTAATATAATTCTCCTACTTACCTTGACGCTTATTGATAAGAGCTTGCTAAGTTTTCTGATTATAATTTGTATGTATGAACTAAGTTGATATGTTATGATGATTTTGATTTTGAAACTACTTTTTGGGCTATTTCTATGTGTTTGGCTATGGATGATCTTTCTTGCATTCAATATTTCTTTGTGAGATTACCCAATCTTAAAATGAAGAAGATTGTTGGGTATTTTAAGCTTAGTTGTATGTTTGGCTTTATAGTGGACCTTTTGTTTCACACAAATTAGAGCTTTTCTCTTATATTTCATAGGGAATTTTTTGTTTGCTGCATCATCACATAGAGTTGATTTGTAAAATTATTTTTTAGTTCTACATAGCTTATCTAGAATGAATCTTCTAGCTTATCATCCTATGCACTTAGATGTTTTCAATCTAGCTCAACTCTTCTTTTCAACTTTCCAAGGATAACTCAAAGTCATTCTACTACATTAGTTCTTTATAGTGAGATTGAGCTAAATAGCTTTAACAACATGTACACAAAAGAATTTTAATCCATCTCAGCTTGTAGAACCAGCTCTAAGAGTCATATTTTGGTTCTACAATAGAGCTAGAAACTCTTCCATGTTAACAAAGAAACAAGGCACTAAACAGAACTAGTTGTAAAGCTAATTTTGGTTCTACGAAAAGCTTGTTCAATCAACTATACCACATTAGCATTTCTTTTACATATACAAGCTCAATTTTAAATACTCTTTATTTTTGAAAATCTTTAGAATAAATTCTTAGTTCTATTGGGTACCTTACCACATCAGCTCATAGAATTGATCCTTGGAGCCAATTTTTGGTTCTACAAAGGTCTTCCAAAATAGCTCTACCACATTAGCACCTATATCACATGCATAAGAAATCTTATTAAAAACAAAGTAGAAAATCCATAAGAATCAAAATGCTTCATATTTTCCCATTACCATGTTAACGTTGGTAGAAGGAAAGCTCATAGTGAAGAATATAAGTTGGTGTTAATAGCTCTCTTAAAGTTATAACTAATTTAGAACTAGATTTTGATTCTACATAAGCTAGACTTGAAAAATAATCCACATTAGCAAAAAAATAGCTTTAACAACTTATATTCAAAAGAGCTATTATGTGTAAAAGCTAGATTATGCACTTCTATGGAAGTAAGTGAAACCTTAATAAATCAAAAACATGGGAGTTAGCTAAAGCTTAAAGAGTCATTATCTCTAATACAAGCACAACTTATTATTTCCATGGAAAGTGAAGGAACCCTTAGTGACAAAAATGAAATGATAAAATTTCTTCCTCCTCTACTAAAATTTTAATGCTCATCTCAAGCTCATACAAAATGTAGTAATAAAAGCTAAGATGTAATGGATAAATTTTTTTCTTCAAATACTCTTCCTCACAAATTGGTAACAACTACAGCTTACTACTTCTTATGATTTTCTAGCATATTAGCAACACCTTGAAGAACAACTCTAAAAATGGTTAGAAGAATGATGGCTATAAATTGAAGTTGTGTGACTTAGCTTGAGCTATTCTTGTTTTTGGCCTTGATCTTAAACTAAAATTTCTTCTTCTCAATCTCTCTCTATGTTTCTTTCTTCTATGTAAAAAGCTATGTTTTCTTTTTCTTAGGAAGCTTGGAAAACTCTTAAGTCTCTATGTTGAGACATGGAGAGTATTTCTCTTTTTTTTGTGCTATGAAAGCAAATTTTTGGGACATCAAGCTTAGTGATTGTGCTCAATCTAAGATTGTTATGGAAGCCTTATAGTTTTCATTGACTAATAAATTACTCTACCCCTAGGATCTAGGAAGAGTTTTATGGGGGATGTACATGAACAAATCAAGCATCTGAACCACCTTAAAAGTCCTATTTTCTATTTACTCTTTTAGGTACAAGTGTTCCATTTTCTCCATTAAAGTTCTTTGAGGCCTTCTACTAGTTTTCATTTGCAATAATTTTTTTGTGAGACCCTAATTCACATCCTCCTCCTCTCATTACCTCTTACTAGGTCCAAGAAACAACAAATTCGACCATTTTATCTAGAAATGAAAAATTTGGTAAACTTGAACATCATGTTTCTTGGAGAACACTTTACCAATAAGATCCTACAAAACTTAAGAGATGCCATTAGTTCACCTAAGCTTGATTTGTTCTCAATGTTAAAGATGAAGGTAAGGAATTAAAGTAGTAGCAACTAGCATTTGAAATAGCTCAATAAAATGGAACTAGAAGAGGTATTTAAATCCATGAAAGTGGTTCTGCTTCCAATGTTTGCAAATTTGGGCTCAGAATTTGAGTTTTTTGGGCTACATCCTAGATGGTTGAGGTGATGTGGTCATAATCCATGAGAGCCACCTCCAAAATTTTAGCATGAAGAACTATGTTGATAAATCCAATTTTCTTTTAAGGACATAGAATTTGATGTTAGTTGAGATTTCCAAGGTAAATTTCTTAAAGTATGATTGCTGCATTCTATGGACTATTGTATATTTTTTTAGAGAAAAATATCTAGATATAAGGGTTGGCATCATTATCAGCAAATGGTTGCTGAAAGAGAGGCAAGAATTTTATGTAAGGTAATCAAATTATTTACCAGCTTTAAGTGCTACTATTGGAGTACCAAAGTTTGTATATTTTCAAAGGTCTTTTTAATTTCTAGCTAGATTTTAAGAATAATACTATTATTTTCTCAAGAAAAAATATAAGAATCATGTAACTAGAGAATCTTATTGAAACAATGAAAATTTTAAAGGTAGCTTTCAAACGTGAAAGCCAACACATGTATACTTGTTTATGAGCAAAGTGGGGAAGTCATGGATATAAAAGTAGAAATAATGTTCAACCATTGTTTACAGCTAAATGCATCAAATGTAAGCACTATAAATACAACATTGATACTAATGAGGACATCACCCAACCCATTTCCAAGCCTCAATATGTTTGTGCATAAATGTTTATGTGTTTATATGCTTATCTTTTAGTGTTGTTTTGTTGATGATGATCTCAAGGCATTTTGACATTTTTGGGAGTTTCTTGGGCCTACTTTGATGACTTCAGGATATTCTAGGGGCTAATAGGACTTCTTTGGAGGTGTCTAGAGGTTCTAGGCATTAAAACTAGCATCTTTGTATTTTGGCCTTACAGAGGAGACATCTCATCTGCAAAGGAAACATCTCATTTGTGTTGTAGACATCTCTGTTGAGATGTCCCATATGATTTGAAGATGTCTACTCTATGACCTTTGCACTTGGGAGAGATGTCTCCTATTTCTCAAACACATCTTCCATGAATTTTAATGAACATTAAATTGAATGATAACTTGGAGGGAAGATGAAGAGATAGGGAGGAAAAGATATAAATAGATCTCTAGAGCCTTCAACTTGATAAAGAAAATCAAAAGAGAGTTTGAAGAGAGTCTATGGAGTTGAGAGAAGAGTTGAGAGAGATAGATTCTTGGTAATGTTCCTTGATGATAATACTTGTGTGTCTAATTACTTTGATTAAGTGTGCGAGAGTTGGATTGAATCTCTTTTTTTGCCTTGAGAATTATGCTTCCTTTCTGTTGGCACATTTTTACCATTTCATGGAATAGGTAGACTTATTTGCAAATGGTGAGGTACAGAATCCTAATGAACTAAAACTGTTCAAGGAGGATTATGTTCTTTCTTGT
>MNCI01024072.1:264665-275448 GCA_015680685.1 Gnetum montanum | reverse complement strand
CCACTCATCACCTAGTTCTAAGTTATATTCTTTTACCTTCCAAAATTATGAGGTATATTAAATTTTTCTTAATATCTTATAAAAACAAAAAGAAGAAGAAGACCTAGGTAATTACCAAAGAAATTTAAACACATCATCTCCAAATTGCATGATTAGTGAGACCTAAAATACAATAAGGAACATAATAAAGTCTTTAGTGTAACATTAGATGACAACTTCAATTCTTGAGAAGATGCATCAATAAGAAGATTGATCTTATATATTTTTCAAATGAGTTCATGCACAACAAGGTCATACTCCTCTAACTTACAAACATAGATGAGGAGTAATTAGAAGATAAATCAATTCTTCAATGCCCTACAAAAATATTAAAGGGAGAGCTAGCATGGTGATCTCATTGAAAAAATAGAAAGAAGATCTTCATCCAAAAGATGAGTAAAGAATTAAAGAGGTTTCAAGATCAAATATAATCATATAGTATAGCTACATGATGATAATTAAGTAAATTCATAACATGAAATTTAATAGTATATGCATTAAAGGGGAGTACTAAGTAATAACTAACATGTTGTCATTATGGGGGAGATTATAAGAATAATGCAAACATTGCAAATATACTTGGATATGGAAAAATAATAAATTAAGAGAATGATGTATTGTATCTATTCAAGGTACATAAGAGAAAAAGAAATCCCATAAATAATGAGATACATGATGACAAGAGATCCCTATGAACAATTGATTTATCAAAAGTTGTTTTGGAAATATGGTTGAAAGACTTCATGTATAAATATGAAGCTATGCTAATAGAATGCGGTAACTCACTACTTACCTTGAATTGGTTAGGGGTATGGACCAACTCCTCATTTCTTGTGCATTTTTTGTGTTGCTATCATAGAGTGTGATGCTTGGTTATTTTGATTCTTCTTATTGCTTAGATTTCTCTATCTTAATGTTCTCAATCCTTTTATGTAATCTAGTTATTTTTTAAAATATATTAGTTGATTAATTATGTTTTATTATGCATTGTGTAATATTTTTTAATCTAAGGTTTACCTTTATCTTTGCATTGCATTTAAGATGAAGTATTTATTTAAATTTTATATAAAAAACTAAGTGTTATAGGTGAAATTAAACCTATAACATAATATTATTAAGCCACGATACTAAATCATAATATTACTTAAATTAATAATAATATCATATCCTAAGACCCTTGGTGGCTAATGGCTATATCATTCCATTATTTAACTTACTACATTCATACATTTGTAGTTATGTTATACATTTATGTCACTTCAATACTACATTCATTGCATCTATGTTTTGTACATTTATGTTACTTCAATGCTACATTCATACATTTGTATTTATGTTTCAAACAACATTATTAGTGATGTTGTATGCCACTTTAATGCTAGAAAATTATAAGTTTAATGCTACATAGTTGAATCTTTAATGCTATATAGGTACAATTTTAATACTACATAGGTGCATCATATGTCTCTTCAATGCTATATTTGTACATTTGTAGCTATGTTATATATTTATTTACTTAAATGTTACATTCATATATTTAAAGCTATGTTATATATTGATAGTTATATTTCAAATGACATTTTCAGTTGCATCATATGTCACTTCAATACTACATTTGTACATTTGCATCTATGTTGTATATTTATATCACTTCAATGACACATCTGTACATTTGCAGCTGTGTTGTACATTTATGTCAATTTAATGGTACATTTATATACATTTTTAGTTGTGTTTCAAATGGCATTTTTAGTTACATTGTATGTCACTTTAATGTTATCGAGGTGCAACTTCAATACTATGCTATTGCATTATATGTTACTTAAATGTTATATTTGTAACTATGTTGTACATTTATGTCACTTCATTCAAGGCTATGTTGCACATTTTTGGTTATGTTTCAAATGACATTCTTTGTGATGTTATATTTATATTTAAGCATATATTTTATTTAATTAATGTAGCAATTTAAAAAGGCCATATTTATATGTTATTCTTGAGCATTCTAACACGTAGATTTCATAAAAATAGAACAAGTAGGTCTAAGCATTAAGCAAGAACTAAACTAAGAGAAGATAATGTTAGTTCATGCTAGGTAGCAAGCATGATACAATTCATTTTTTACCTTAATTAAAAATATGCAATAATTTGCCATGGTAATCACCACATCAATCATGACAAACCTCAAAAATAGTTGTAACCATCAATAATAATAATAACCACATCAACCTTGATAGGTGTTAAAAACTAACCTAGTAACAATAATGCATAATAGTAATCACATCATTCATGATGGACTCACTTGATGGTGTGAATGTCCTTAGCATCATTCTTATCGAAAGGATCAACATTTCATCCTTTGTCACTAGAATTAGTAACATCCTTAGTAGCACCCTTATTATTGGTACTAAGCTTACTACTATCTCTAAAACTACCATAATCTCTAGAATTGCCATTAAGGTAGTAGTGGATGAATTTATGGTAAGGCTTTAGATTATCTACATTGATGTTAATGCTAAACAAGTCTCCAACATTTAGATTTTGTTTAGTCCCAAAATGCCAAAACCTAGTTAATTTATAATTAACTTTTTTACTTCCAAATTTTTTTTATTTAATGATTATGTGTCCATATCCTTCATGGTGAAAACTTCTTGTGCCTTTTTTGTGTGCAATAATGGACATGATTTTGGACATACTCTCTAACCTTTTATGCATTTTGAAACTATTGAAATTTCTTGCCACTATATTTTTTCAAAAATTAGGCCCATCAACATGAAATATTATTACAAATTCAAAAATAAAATGCCAAATATATGTAAAAAAATCATGTATAATGAAAGTTAGGGAGAAAGAGAGATAAAAGAAAAAGCTCTAAGGAAAACCCAAAGATAAGTAATAGTAAAGATCAACCTTGTAATCAATTTCTATGCACTAAAGACTACTAAATAGTCTATGAATAGTGAAGTGATGACTGACTACTTAGCTCAAAATCTATACACATGGTGTAGTGTAGTATTTAATCCATTACTTCGTTAGATTCATATAATTTTTATGAGAAATTTTGAGAAGATTTAAGCTTTTAATAATAATCATAAAAAGCTAACATAAGGATCATTGATCAATAACTATCTTTCTTATTTTCTTTAATGTGCAAATATCAATACATTTTTATGTAATGCTAGTGAAAGTTCTTTCATGCATATTTCTATGACATGAAAGAAATTTTTAAGTCTTTTTTTTTCTTAAGACATCCTACCAATTATCTTATTGCTTTTTATAGAAGAACATAGAAGAGATTCTTCATTTTAAGATTTGCATTTCCATGAAAAATGTTTTCAAGCAAGGAATTCTATTAGGATTTCTACATTCTCTACTCTCTAGGACTATCATTAAACTATTAAAAGTACATTGGTGAAACCTTCTTTGATTAGATATTATTTTGTCACCCTTATTATAGTTAACAACACCACATGCACAAATTCATATGTTCCTTATTTTATTGTTTGATGCATCGTGTTGTTTGGAAGCCTATGTTTGGATATGAAATAGTATAAATATCATTATTTATAGAAGAAAATATCATTTTATGTTGTGTAAAGTAAAAGCTTTAGCTTCTTGGATCTTCCCTCTTCCTTGTTGCACCTATTTTTACTCATATAGAGTCATCATATCTCACTTCAACACTACATTCATACATTTACAGCTTTGTTTCAAATGGTGTTCTATGTAAGGCTACATTTATCTTTAATACCATATTTTATTTAATGAATGTATTGTTTCAGAAATTTCACTTTTCTATGTTATTCTTATAGTGCTTGTAGTGAGCATTCTAAGATATGTAGATTTAATAGAAAAAGAATCTGCAACATCAACCATAACAATTACTACATCAATTATCATAACACATCTAAAAAGAAATTTGTTACAATAAACCAAAATAAAAAGTTGACCAATCATGGTAAAATTGAAAAAAGCATGATAATACTCAACCATGATAGTAACCACATTAGCCATGTTGGATTTGGTTGTTGGCATGAACATCCTCAATATCATCCTTACTAGAAGCATCAACATTCATTTTAGTGTCACTAGAATTAACAAAATTCATACTATCATCATTAGTATCATTGTTAAGAATACAAATATTTGTAGAATCCTCAACATCTTTAGAATCATCATTGATATGGTAGTAGATGAATTTATAATAAAGCTTCATATTATTTTCTTAAAGACAAAATGTTGAAACCTGGTTAGTATGTACTTAGGTTTCTTACTTCCTGTAAAATTATAGTAAACGAATGTGTTATTGTTGTGTGTTCAAATCCTCCATGGTAATTTCTTTTCCTCTAGTTTATGTAAACATTAATATATATTTTTATATTTTTTTATGTACAAAGATGGATATGATTTTAGTTATAGATATCATCATAGTTTGTTGCCACTGTAATTTTATCAAAAATTAGCTCCATCACTATAAAACATAAAATACTACTACAAACTCAAAAATGAAATGTAAAATATAGGTTAAAAATAAAGTACAAAGAAATTAATAAATAAAAAGAGATCAATGTAAATGCACTAGAGTAGATGAGAAGAAAAGTAACAACAAAGGTTAGGCCTACAACCAACTTCTATGTAAAAAAAAAAAAAACTAAAAAAATGGTTAATCAATAATGAAGTCCCAACTAACTTCCAAGCTTAAAATTTAAAATTTATAAGAATGGTATAATTTGTAACCTATTGCTTTATGAAATTTCATGTAATTTTTATTACTAGCTGTGAATGGATTTGAGCTTTTGGTTATAAGTAAAAATGTTAACACATAGACTTACCCATGAAAAACTTTCTTCCTCATCTCCTTTCCATGCAAAAGGACTAATAAATTATTTTTTAATGATAGTAAATGTTCATTCATGTATCTTTTTATAGTCCAACTTCAATGAAGTAAAGGCTAGAAAATAATCCTTAAATAGTAAGCTGCAACTAATTTTTAATCTCAAAATTTATAATGAGGGTGTAGTTTGTAACCCTTGATTAAATTTATACAACCTTTTTTTACCTTTTGTAAGAGAATTTGAGCTTTTGATTATGATCAAAAAATCTCCATAGGGGATCGCTAATTAGTAAGTATCTTCCTAGCCTCTTCTTCATGTGTAAATAACAATTGTAATTTTGTTGTAATGCTAGTTGATGAGCGGCGAGGTACCCCTATGTCCAACCATATGAATCACAAGCGTTCATACACAATCTAGTCAAATTTTGTGGATGGGACTAGTTGTGCATCTAGATTGTTATGTCTTGATCATACTTTATTGTCTTTCCACTTGGACTAGTGGTAGCTTTGTCACGTATGGTTTAGTCCAAAGTGAGGCATATGATTCTTGATGTTGTTTTGACCTTATGCTACTCCTAACAATAAGAAAGAAATCAATTATTTAAACTAATTAATAATGGAAAGTAAAGTCTAAACTAGCCTACAGGCGATGAGTGTCTGTTCGTAGCTTACTGTACACATCCTGAACCCATGTATCCACTACTAGGATTACCAAGCGCTATGCTACTAGGCAAACCAAGCAATAACATTGCTGGGGTTACCGAGAGAATATGTGTTTATGCTCGAAACTACTTGTGCTCATTTCACCAATTCATTAATATGCATGGAAACATAAATATTAACTAAGTATATGAATAGTAAATTGCATGGAAAGTAAATCTAATCTAAGTCAAAGTGTTGTAATGAATAAGAATCAATCTCAATCTTATTGCCATTCATCAAATGTGTCCAGGTACATTGCCACTTGAATAAGATGCTATACAACTAACTCA
The DNA here is from genome assembly GCA_015680685.1 of Gnetum montanum. Lineage (NCBI taxonomy): Eukaryota > Viridiplantae > Streptophyta > Gnetopsida > Gnetales > Gnetaceae > Gnetum > Gnetum montanum. The sequence goes on along the minus strand of MNCI01024072.1, from coordinate 269,583 downwards.
GATCCACACTGCAAGCACTCACTGACTATTTTCTAAGACTACAAAAGAAAACTACAAGAGTTTGGCTACTCTATTGACAAAACTTATGCCTAAACTATGTTCCCAAGCACTATATTTATAGACTGACACACATCCAGTGATATTAGATATCCAACATTGCTTTTTGGGCGAGTATTTGACATCGCGACTCCAATATCATGTATCCAACATCATGGCCTTGAAAAATGCAATTCATCATACCTCCACAATTGAATGAAAACTTGTTCTCGAGTGAACAAAAGTAGGAACAAGTTCCTTACAAAATATTGGGAATGTATGAGATTATTGACTGACGCTAACTACTGATTAAGTCTAAGTGCTGCATTCCAAAATTTTATTTGAGTGGATGTATACAAAATGATAAAGTGACAAAAATACTAGATAAACATTGAAGATTACAAAATGTGTAGAGGTCTTCAAAAATTTACTGTAGATGATTCTTCTTATTGTCGCTAGTGGTGGTAGACTTGTAACCTTGATTATTATGTTGATGCTTCTTTAGTTATGCAAAACATTTTTGAAGGCTAGACTAAAATTTCTTCTCATCATCCCATGGATCTAGCAAACATGTGATGTTTGAACTGCTATCCTGTATGTGCTATAATTTGTCCATTGGCATATCCTTCGTTGTCCCCATCTTGGCTTCATTTTCATGCGAAGCAAAAGACCTTTTTCCTTAGGCATTTCTTTTACCATCACCTGTAGTCACCAAAGGATCAACATTAGTTTAGGGAAATTTTCCTTAATAATTAACCCTTTTTGGATCCCTGGTTTTCATTTAAGCACAAGGTGATGACAACATACTATGCCTAAGGCTATGAGATAACTAAAATCATCAAGTTGTTCACATTATTTTGATCAATTACTATTAGTTTCCATGATGTTCAAAAATGGGATGTTAGAAAAATTTCCAAGTAGACATCCCTAGCCCCCATGACTAATAAGCATACCTCTAGAAGCACATAAGTTTTCAAACAATTGAAACCAAAGGTCTAATTTAGAAGGTGGCCAAGAAATATTTATGGATATGAAAATAGAAAAGTAGGAAAAATTAATGAAATAGATGAGGATTAGTCCTAAAATTATGCATAAATTTAGAGAAACCATCACTGATGGTCTAGAAGATGTGTAGGTTAGTTCAAAGCCATGATCAACAAAAGTTATGCAAGTGGGTCTTCCCCAAAGTAGGCTCTTGCCATAGTGCCCTTGCATAACCACTTCTATAGATGTCTGTGGGCACTCAAGAAGTTAAATGTAGACAATGCCTTTGTTCCAAACAAGACACAACTATTGTGGTTTGGATGTTGCACTATACTACACAAAAACAAAAGGCTCATTGATGAGTCATGAATCTATTAGGCCCTAATATTGGATACTAAATATTAGAGCCCTAATATTAGATACTCGATGTCAGAGCTAGGAAGCGATGTCAAATATTCGACATCATCTCCTCTAGGCTAGCCTATAAATATAGCACTTGGGTGCATAGAGATGGTAGCAATAAGGGAAGATAGTTTTAGTTCTTAGTTTTTGATAATCTTTCTTAGAGTTTTGTTATTCCCAGTGCCTGCCCTTAGTGTGATTTTTGTAATTATATAACACCTTTGTTCAAGTGTAACATACTTGGACACATTACATGACTAGAAATAAAGCTTGAGATTACTCCCAACATTGCAACATCCACTTAGATTACTTTTAATTATTAATTATTTACTATTTCCTTTAGTTAACATTTACATTTATTGCTATTTACTATTCTTGTCATTAAGTGGAATTCATACACCTTAATCATGAGCACTTAAGTGTAAGTACTTGGTAATCCAATAGTGTATCATTTCGCACACCCAATGACATATGCTTAGAACTCTCAGAAGTAGTCTCACAAAGTCCAAGATGTGTACGGATGATTAAGAGAAGATACTCATCACATGTAACGTAGGCTAGTTTAGATCCTGTTTTCCATTGTTCATTAGCTTAATTAATTTACCTCTTTATCATCATTAGGAGAAAGGTAGCATTAGACAACATCATATGCCCCACTTTGGACTAAACCATATATGACAAAGCTACCACTAGTCCAAGTAGGAAGACAATGAACTATGATCAAAGCATAATGATTTAGATACCACAACTAGTCCTATCCATGGAATTTGACTGGATCGTGCATGAACGCTTGTGATTTGTATTGTTGAGCATAGGGGTACCTCACTACTCATCATTGACATCATTGCTAGGGATGGTGCTAGTTATCTAGATTAGTTATATTATACACAATCATTGTAAAGGAATTAACGATATATCTTTTAGAAAATATTAATTCAGAAAATATTAAATCACACACACCATAAACCAATGACAATGTCTCTCTCACAAGGAAGTGACAATGCACTAAATAAAGAAAACATTCATTGGAGAACTAATAAGATATATAGTGAGCAAAAATGAAGTGACCAACCTTATGTAGGGGTTTCTTATGTTCATGAACACCCTAACAACACCCAAATAATACATTCACCTAAGACAAATATTCTTGGAGGAGATGACATAAGTCCTAAACTAGGGGAGGACTCAAGGCCTAAGACCTTTTAAAAATCAAGAAATGATAAATTAAGGGACCTTGGGAAACACCATAGAAGCCATGGAAATTCTTCTAGATCCTCATCTTCCTCTCCCCCTTCAACATTTATTTTTGACAAAGATGAATGTAGGTATAGGGATAAAGTTCCACTAAAAGGTTAGAATAAAAGTAAAAATCGAATCCACAAACACACTCAAGGTCATCAACATGAACACAAGTCTAATCATCACCATCAACCAAGTAAAAATTTTCATCACAACTTGTCTGATGATGATGAATCCTTCTTGGACACCAAGAGCATGATGAAGATAACAGAGGAAGTTAAGATATTTTGTAGGCATTGCAAAGAGAGTCACCTACCCAAACTTGATATGAATAATATCTCTAAATTTGCAGGAGGCTATGATTTAGATCCACAACATCATTTACAAGCCTTCCAAGATGCCTATGTCTACTATAACATTGAAAACATATGGTAAAAGCTTAAGCTCTTTCCTAGCACACTAATCAATAGAGCTGAAGTGTGGTATAGATCATTAAGACCAAGGTCAATCTGATGATGGCCCACAATGCTGGAACTCTTCAAAGAGAAATACCAAACCTATGCGAGAGTGTCTAACCTGAGGAGACAAATCTAAGAGTGGAAGCAAGAAAAACATGAACCCTTGGACATGGCCTTAGATAGATATTATGCCTAGGCCATGGTTTCTTTGAGGAGAGGTAGCTTTTCCACATCATCATAATGAAATAAGGGAGACCCTTGGGATGTATGCCTTAGGGTAATTATATGAGCTCCAAGCCCATTAGATCTAAGAGCTAATCTAGTGTCTGGCAAAAGAAGGAGAGATATGCAAATGGGAGAATGTCAATAAATATCAATGGGACCCAACTCTTCAGTAGAAGAAGGTCCATATCTATGGTACAGAGAAAGAGGTAGCTCTCGATAAGGTGATTTCACAATAAACCTTGCTGATACAGAAGTGTATTGATGAACTTGAAGCAAAGTTTAATAGGATGTCAAAATGGATATATGAAAACATTACAACTCTCATTAAGATGTTTGAGGAGAGGATCATGAAAAATAAGCTAGGTGATCATAATAAACAAAGGGTACAGAACCAAGAAACAACTAGGAACACTTTTCAGCAAATGGGAAATATAGCTAAGGAATGTGAGGCTATAGACTCAACCACAGACAAGGATAATGGATGTGACATTTGCATATATGACCATCCGTAGGGCCATTACCCAGTCTTGTTGCATCTATAGGATTATTGGGTAGGTGCCTTAAATTCAAAGTTTGTGCAAAAGCACATGCTCAAGAGATTTCCTATCCCACAAGGTAACTATAGACAGTCCCACAATTGATCGTACCATCCTAAGAGGACTTATTACTAGCCTCAACATGATCATCAACCACAGTGGCAACAATCATAGTTGTGGAGCAGGCCACCACCAAATTATCCCTATCCACCAAAACCACACAGATATTATGTTCAACACTCTGTTTCTCCAACTAGTTCTACATCCTCTACTTCAAATTGATATTACCACTCTCTCGAGTACCATCAACTCATGACATTCCCTGAAGGATCACCACCTTGCACCTCTTACCATTCATCCTACCCTCGATATTCTCATACTCCACATCATTGCATGCCACCACCACAGACACAGGAAGGTTCAAAACCACAATATTAACAAATGAATGCAACTTGTGTTGCAAATGTGCATAGACATGTTGATACTAGTGGGTCTTAACCATAATGTAGGAAACGTCCCTTTTGGAGGAAAGGTCATAAGCTAAAGCAAACCATGCATGGACCCATCACATCATTCGAACCAACACAATGTCAATCTAGTGTAGCACCTCCCTTTTCACAACTGATGTCCTCTGATCATACACAAGGGCCACTATCCATCATTACTGCAATCTCAAACCTAAACAATGAATCTAATAGTGTGGGGAGACAAGCAAATCCATGCATACCATATCATGATCAAGGGTGCAATCATGGGCTAGACATCCATAATGTTAACACACCTCACCTTGACCCACCAAACATTTAGCAATCAAGTGTGTGACCAATGATTTATCTACCCAGCTATCACACCACCAATAGACACCTAGTGGCTAGGGCATGAATGGTTACCAATGTTTCATACATGTATGGATCCTATTTATACACTTATTAATCCTTGTCATGGCTAAATGTTTAGTTGCAGGGGTCACCCCCTATTCTAATCTTTAGGATTCTTAAGTGGTTTTCATCTTTTTGTTTTACAATTTTTTATCATTTT
>MNCI01024072.1:244997-260067 GCA_015680685.1 Gnetum montanum | reverse complement strand
TGCGTGTAAAGCATGATTAACATGTCATTAACCCGTCGTTCCAAGATCAGGACCAAGTCCATTCCTCTAATCAGTGACATCACATTGTTTCATCCCATGATGAGTAACTATGAGAGTACCACAACAACAAGGCGTACGATCACTTGGCATTTTATTCAAGGGAGGAGTGAGTTTTATTTTGTGGCACTTCCTTCTATTCTTCCTTCTTTCTTTTATTTTTTTTCGATTACTGGATCCAGAGAAGCCGCCAACCTTTAGGCATGGGTGCATGTCTTTCCAATGGGACCCCCTCAGCATTGGATTTTTGAGTGCCCTTTTTGACTACTCTTACTTCCATTTTTCATTAGATCTACAAGGATCTTACTACAACCACGTTGCATGATAACTCCCACAGATGTCACTAAAGAGAATCCACAATTCCCCTTGATGTCACACCTTAATCATTCCCTCTTGGTCCATCCTTCTTCATTCTGGGTACAATGAACACAAAATTAATTTTAAGTTTTAAGAATGTCAAGAATATCACTGTACACTCGAATAGAACCTCTTATTTGTAGAGTGGATGAGGGGGTGTAATGGGCTCACTATCCACATAATTGATCACTCAAGACTCGACAACATAGAACACACCTCAACCAATGATCCACATGAGTGTTTTCTTCGTAGATGAGATTACTTACAAAAGAGTAAAAAGTTAAAAATACTAAAAAGACAAAAATACCAAAAAGATAAAACAAGAAGTTGAAAAATGAAAAACTAAAAAACAAAAATTGAAAAATTAAAGAAAATGAAAAATATTTATTAATCCTACTTGTTATTAAAATGGGGGATATCCCCCATAACTAAATAGTTGAAGATGGAAAGGATTAATAAATGGAAGAGGAGGATCCTTGCATGTTGGAAATATTCGGGCTTGGTCATATTTACCTCATTGGGGTTCACACACTTGATTATAATAAGCATAGTGGGGAAATTTATACGATGTAGTTCCCGGATAACGGGTTGACCCACTATGATATTTGGAGTGTGAGTTGGTGGCCCTGATGGAGTTACATGAGGCGTTGGGTTCGAAGATAAGGGTACACCACAGTGTGGGACTTGTGCTGAGTTGGAGGACGTAGTGGCCTTGGAATTATGTTGTCCCTTCCTAGGGTCATTTCTAAAGAAGGGACGCCTTCGATGTTGCTGAGGCCTCTTACTGCTATTAGTAATATTAGCATAAGTAACGTTCGAAGGTTGTTGCTGTGGTGCAGACACCTTAGGAATAGTTGGTGGCAATGTAGAAGGAGGGAAAGGATGAGAATGTTGAAAATTGGGAGAAGTGTAGGATAGACAAGGTGGTGGTTGTGTTGGAGGCATGGGCTAATAGTATTGAGGAGAATGGTACTGTGGTGAGATAGAGTATATTGGCCCAGTTGGGGAGATAGGATTTGAACTAGATAAGCGTTTGGGTTCGAATGATATGAAGGGTGTCTCCAGTTTAGGGGTGGTATCCCCCATGAATGGGATTGTTGCCACTATGATTAAACACTATACCTTTGTATGAACTCTGGATGTAACGTGTTTCCCCAATGCTCATGTAAATGTAACAATATTGGGCATTGGCCCTTGAGGTGATCGTATAGGCATATGTTGCATTCATACATATGATTGGCAGTTGAACTCTTATTTTCCTTACCCCTTCTTTTTGATTGTCTAATGTTTTATCCTACTTCTTGGGTTGTCAAAACTGTATCTCGAATGATATCGATGCATTCTCCACAGTTTTTATACATCCATTCCAACATCTTATTGATCTTTTCCTTGACTTGTTCTAATGATTGTTGTACTGGCAAAGAGGGTTCTTCCACCTTGAGATTGGTTGATTTCTCCTTTTTTTGATTATGGACCTTTGTTAAGTTGAGATTTTGGTCTCGTTGATGTTTTTCAACACTCCCATCTAGCCATTTCTCCTTCTTCTTTTGCTACATGCTTAACAAGCTCTTGGACTTGATCGATTCATAGTTCGTATAGTTGACCTTGGGCATACATCCCTAGGGTTTCTCTTGTTGCATCATGAAGCCCATCAATGATATGGTACATTAACCTTTCTTCAAAAGACCCATGGCCTGGACAGTTGTTCAAAAGTGCATAATATCTTTCTAAGGCCATGTCTAAGGGTTCATGTTTTGCTTGTTTCCACTCTTGGATTTGTTTCCTCAAGTCTGATGCTCTTGCATAGGTTTGATATATTTCGTTAAAGAGTTCTACCATTGTTGGCCAGCGTCGTATTGAATTTGGTTTTAACAATCTATACCATACTTTTGCTTGGCCAAAGAGTGTAATAGGAAAGAGTTTAAGTTTTTGCCAACCGTTATCAATGTTGTTCCATGCGCAGGCATCGTAGAAGGCTTGTAAATGTTGATGCGGATATAAGTCATAGCCTCTTATGAAATTAGGAAAGTTGTTTAAATCGAGCCTAGGTAGAAGGCTCTCTTTACGATGCCTACGTGAGATTTGAACAGCCTCTTGTATTTGCGTTAGGCTTGTAATTACCAATAGGGGTTCATTGTCATCTTGTAAGTTATGCTTTCGTGCATTGGGATGATGTTGCTTTTGTTCATGTTTATAAGAGACCCCCACCTCGGGTTGCGTACTCCAATCTTTATTGTCATATAATTTGTTGGTTATCCAATGGACTTCCTCACTAGGTGTGGCAGTATTGTAATCTTGTAGGAGAGGCATGGTTGTGGAGTTGTGTGTGAATTTATATGTGACTTATAATAATTATTTATTTCTAAAAGATATATTATTAAGTCCTTTACAGCGACCTTGTATGATATAATTAATCTAGATCACTAGCACCGTCCCTGACAACGGCGCCAATGATGAGTGGCGAGGTACCCCTACACTCAACCATACGAATACGAGCGTTACACCTGCGATATGGTCGAACTCCGTAAACAGAGTAGTTGTCNTACGAATACGAGCGTTACACCTGCGATATGGTCGAACTCCGTAAACGGAGTAGTTGTCACATCTAGATAGTTAGCCTTAGGTCGCAGTTCGCTGTCTTCCCACCTGGACAAGTATTAACTTTTTCACATATGGTTTAGTCCAGAGTGAGGTGTATGATGTGATTTCTAACCTAATGCTACACTTGAAGGCAATGGAAGGTAATATTAACTACGCTAAGAGAGAAAGGGTAAGAGAGAATCTAAGCTAGCCTAAGTGTGATGGGCATCTGTTCCTTGATTATCTATACACATCTTGGACTTCATGCACGACTACCACTGGGATTACCAAGCACAGATCCTAGGTACGCTATTGGGTTACCAAGTAGTCACACTTAAATGCTCATAATCAAGTTGTACTCATTCCACATTTAATAGGAGTTTAAGGGCGAGAGAGATTAATTAGGAAAGCAGTAAATAACAAGTAAATAAATAATTAATCTAAGTGAGTGCTGTAATGATGAAGTAATCTCGATATTTATTGTTAGTCATGTGCATGTCCAAGTACATCACACTCGAATAAAGGATGCCATACAATTACATTCACCACATTGCGGGCATACACTGGGAGGAAAAGGGTTGAGAGGAAAAAAAGAATAGAAATCTAACACTTAAATTAAAATTGACTAATTGATCTGTCTACCTCTTATTTATAGATGAGGAGACAGGCCATGATATCGCGTATGCGATTTTGCAATCGCCCAAATGACGACTCATCAAGTAGGAAGCCTAATCATTTAGCATTCATCAAGAGGCTCTTGCTATTGGATAGTCAATCCAAGGAGAGGTCGTAGAACTACCACCTCCCATGTAGGGACAACATCTCACATTACCCCCTAATTACTTTACAGCCATTCAAGAAAAGTCCATGTTGACCACAGTCATAGTGGAGATGAACTTCATACCGTTTATGGAATTTTCCCCAAAAGTAGTTTGAACGCAACTTATGGCATCACCTCTATGGCCCATTCTTTCAAACAATGGCAAGTGGTACCTTGGCGAGACTTATCAATTTTGGCATAAAAAAGATGAGGGCACCACTGTTAACATTTGTGGAGTTAATGTCTCTTTCTTAGTTAAGGAAATTGCAACAACTCTAAATTTTATGAATGAAGGGACTAAGGTAGTCCATTTGTCCACCAGATCTAACCTCGATACCAAAAACCTGTGGTTGAAATGAGCATATGGAAAAGAAGATAAAACATATAGTGAACTGACTCTAGAAGAGAGGACATACTTCAAGATCAATACATACCACCTATTTCCCACCAAAGAAATCAACCAGATTTCAACATATGTGGCTAGGGGAAGTGCTATCTTAATGGGAAAATATGCGGTCAATCTTCCCCAATTCTACTTCACTAAAATTCAACGGTGGTTTGAAGAGAAAAAGGTAGGGAAGCCAACACTCCCATTTCCTTGCTTAATTAGGAAGATATGCAAATGTGTTGGAATCCTGGGATATATGAATGATGTCCCTAGGAAGGCTCAGAATGCCTCCTTTGCTGAACTTCTTAAAGCTACAACACTAAGAAAAGATCTTAGTGAAGAGAAAGAACTAGAGAAGGAAGTAGAGCTAGAAGTAGAAGTACAATGTGAGCCTGAACAGTGCTAAAAAACATAAGCTCTGCCCCTACTACTGCAAGATTATAGGTCTGCAATGAGCAATCTCTAGAAAATTGCTGAAGTTGTTAGTTGGGGAAGCAGAGATGAGTCTAATCTCTTTAGAGTAATTGATAATGTCATACAACCCACTATTTTAGTTGATCCAACAAGGGGAAGATCTCATTACAATCAAGAGGAGGATCCCAATGGTTTAGGAAAATCTCTGGGAATGTTGCATCCTTCTAGGTAATGCTTGAAATGGGAGAAGGTGCCATAATTATGGTAATGTAGTATCAAGATGCAACAAGTGTAGCAAAAGTGATCACAGATCATATTAAAGAATCATTCAATGTGCTTATTGTGCCCCTAGTAGATCTTACTGGGACAAGAGTGCATAGATGCTTACAGGAACATCGATGACTCTTGCAGTGCATGAGGATGTATTGGATTGACTACTATAGACGAGGCAAGTGATGACTACTTTGTTTAACATCCCTAGTGATGTCATTGCAACACAGTCAGACCTCATCATCACTAAAGGAAAATTGGTCATGATTGAAGTTAAGGTAGAACATGTAGAAGTAGAAGTGCAAAGATTATAATAAGAGCTGGCTACCTTGAGAGCTGAATGACGAGACCCTGCTGGATTTTTTGTGCTTGACTAGCTAAAGTAATTAAAGATAGAGCTGTTGTCCAAGCTAATTGAGGAAAACACAACTGTAGAACAAGAAAAAGAGAAAGTGGTCTGGAATGCCTCTGCTGCTGATGCATAGTGCCATGCTTACAAAAGGCATTAACCACTACACAAGAAGAAAAAAAGTAGCTCACCACTGAGAATTCAAGGTTGACCATAGTTAAAAAGCAAAAGAACATCCTTGAGGAGAGTGTCCATCGGTTAAGAGAAAAACTAGTAAGGGTCAACAAGGGTTCATTATCATCAAACATGTTGTGATGAAAATCTCTATTTCTATTTATTTGATTATGATGATCTTGTCTATGCTCATTTTGATGTCTTTGATTTTGCCCTTGGGTTTAATTTCTATCTTGATCTTGATTCCCTAGTGAAGCTCTACCTTTATACCTACGTTCATCTTCATCAAAACTAGACGTTGAAGAGGAAGAGGAAGATGAGAAGCTAGGAGAATCACCATGGCTTCTATAGCTCTCCCTTTGGTCCTTTGATTTATCTTGTCTAGGTTTAGAGGAGGTCCCAGGCCTTGAGACCCTTCTTGATCTAAGACTTACTTCATCTCCTCTAGTATTTTCTACACCAGTTGAATGTACCCTTTGAGTGTAGTAAGGGTCTAAATGAGCATAGGAAACCTTTGCTTGAGATTTTTCACTTCAATTTTCTTTAGTATAGATCCTATTATTTCTTCTATGAGTGCTTTCATCATGTGATGCAGTCTTGGTCCTATGTGAAGAAGACATGGTTTTGAGCGATAATGTGTGTGACTTGAAATATTAATGTTTTCTAAAAGATAGATTGTTCATACCTTTACAACAATCATTTGTAATATAACTAATCTAGATAACTAGCATCATCCTCAGCAATAGTGCCAATGATGAGTGGTAAGGTACCCCTACACCCAACCATACGAATCACAAGCATTCATGCATGATCTAGTCAAATTTCATGGATGGGACTAGTTGTGTATCTAGATCGTTATGTCTTGATCGCAATTCACTGTCTTCCCACTTGGACTAGTGGTAACTTTGTCACGTATGGTTTAGTCCAAAGTGAGACATATGAATCTTGAGGTTGTTTGAACCTTATGCTACTCCTAATGATAATAAAGATATCAATTATTTAAACTAATTAACAATGGAAAGTAAAGTCTAAACTAGCCTATGGGCAATGAGTGTCCATTCCCAGCTTGCCGTACATGTTCTGAACCCATGTATCCACTACTGGGATTACCAAGCACTATGCTACTAGGCAAACCAAGAAATAATGTTGTTGGGGTTACCAAGTGAATACATGTTTATGCTTAAAACTAGTCACACTCGTTTCACCAATTCATTAATATGCATGGAAACATAAATATTAACTAAGTACATGAAAAGTAAATTACATGGAAAGTAAATCTAATCTAAGTTAATGTGCTGCAATGAATAAGAATCAATCTCAATCTTATTGCCATTCATGAAATGTGTCCAGGTACATTTCCACTTGAATAAGATTTCATACAACTAATTTAGATCCACACTGCAGGTGCTCATTGACTGTTCTCTAAGACTATAGAATAAAACTGTAAGAGTTTAGCTACTCTATTGACAAAACTTATGTCCAAACCATGTGTCCAAGCATTATATTTATAGGTCGGCCTACATCCTACGATATTGGATATTCGACATCACTTCTTTGGCTTCAATATCAAGTATTTGACATTGTAGCTCCAATATCGAAGCCCTGCAAAATACGATTCATCACCAATGAAAATTTCTTCATGCATATTTCTATGAAATGAACTTTTCAAGTCACGACCTACCAATTATCTCAAGGGTTTTTAGAGAAGATGCTTTTCATTTTGAGCTTTACTTTCCTATCAAAAATATTTTTAGATAAGGATTTTATTATGAAATCTATATTCTCTACTCCCTTGCATTATTATTGCACTATTAAAGGTATGCTAAAAAATCCTACTTTGATCAAACATTATTCTACCATCCACTAGTTGTGGGTGCACATTCAATGCATTATGTCATCTATTTACTAGAGCTTGTGTTTGAGCATAGACCACCATAGATATCATTATTTATAATGCAATGTATAAGCTTTAGCTTTCCTACCTCTTTCTTTCTCTTTGTGGTATGCTTTACTCATGTAGAGCCATCACATCATACTTCAACATCAAATTCGTATATATGCAGCTATGTTTCAAATGATGTTCTCTATAATGCTACATCTATCCTTAATCCTAATTTTCATTTGATTAATATAGTGATTCAAAAATGTCATCTTTCAATTTTATTATTATAGAGCTTCTAGTAAGAATTTTGAGATATGTAGATTTTATAGTAAAAGAATCAACAACATCAACCACAACAGTAATCACATTAACTATGATGGACTTGCTTGGTGACACAAACATTCTCAACATTATTCTTACTAGAACGATCTACTAATTTACTAGGTTAATTAGAATGAAATGTTAATGCCTCAAGATCTTTCATAGTGATATTTACATTTTTTAACTAATAGTAATATTAATATCATGGAGATGTAAGATAATAACTCTTTTTGTAATGATAAATTATTTCTATAATTCTTGACAATTCTGAGTATCATAAGTCTTACTGACTTGGTTTCTTGTAAATCCTCTTATGATGAATAGAGTTACATTATGCTAATTCCATAACTTAATACTTGCTCCTTATTCTGGTAATTTATAACATTATCCTTAGACTTGTTATATCTCCAAGTTTTTCCTTCCTAAGAGCTTATTGTATTGTTGTTCTTAGTGGTGGATCTTCTTTTAATTCATATTCACTACTCCAACATAAGATATAATATGCTTATGATTGTTGTTCAAAGTACTTGTACTTCCTTCATTGTACTCCATTAAGTTTCTCTTAAACATAACTTCACAAAATTTTCTCATGCTTCATTAAGCCATTATCGACTTAACTTAACTAATCTTTGTGAAATACTTTTTCATAACATCTTCTTCTTCATCTTTAGCTATAACCTTACAATGGTTGCCTTTGTATATTTCTTGTGATATGTTTCTTTGGGAATTTTTCTTGTTGGTCAATCTTATGTGGGTTGGATGTTCCTAGGTTCTATAAAAATCCACAACTTGACCTATTATAGAATAATATCTCAATCATAACCTATTTCTTCTCCATAGTCTTTCTTCTATTTTTAATTATAACCTTTCGAATTGTATTCTCTTCTTCTTTAGGAAACTGGACCAGATTATGAATTGTTTACCTTAGATCTTCTTGTCCTATGTAGAAAACTAGATCCTCACTTCACTTCTTTCTCTTAGAATTACTTCATAGCTGATGGGACGCAATATCGCATGGGCTACGATATCGTGTACGCGATATTGCGTCCGCTGCGATATAGCATCCCCCACGATATCACGTACATGATATTGCATCTTCCCTTGTGATATCGCGTACGCGATATCGCGGTCCGCNCAGTACGACCGCTTCGAGCACATGCGTTACGCTTGGTGATCCCAGANTTTTTATTTCTAGTACAATGTAGAAAAATTCTCCTATATCATATTCTATTCTTTCCTTATTTAACATGTGGATCAGTGCTTAGGATTTATGATTTAGCCTTGACATTTTATCATTTCTCTTCATATTCATAAAACTAGAATCCTTTAATTCTCATCTTTTACCATAAATTCTTAAAGAAAANAAAATCACATACCTCAGAGTTACTTAACCATACAATCGTGACAACTACAAGTAAGTCTGGGAAGACAACGAATGATTAACCTTAAGTGTTCCATAAGGCGTGTAGGCACTTAGTCTGCGGAGTTCGACCCGATCGCACATGCTACGCTCATATTCGTATGCATGAAATGAGGCATGAGTGATGTACATGATTGAGATTTCTTTACAAGGGGTTTTAATCCTTACTATGTAATCATTGTAAGGATTGATGTAACCTTGATATGGGTCTCTGCATTTCTAGGAAGAGCTTTTTCAAATATTTTGCAAGCTAAGATAGACCCATCACTTGAGTGAAAATTTCCCATGTTCATATGATAACATCATTTTACATTTCACTTTTAATGTCTTGGGACTTCATTATATGATCTTTTTCTTTTTATTTCTAGTACAATGTAGAAAAATTCTCCTATCTCATATTCTATTCTTTCCTTATTTAACATGTGGATCAGTGCTTAGGATTTATGATTTAGCCTTGACATTTTATCATTTCTCTTCATATTCATAAAACTAGAATCCTTTAATTCTCATCTTTTACCATAAATTCTTAAAGAAAATTTTTTCCTAGAATGTGTGCAAAAATTTAGTCTGAAAAAGTATCATAATTGGAACTTATCCCTTGTTACTCATGTTTTAGAGTTTTAACATTAGCTATGGAGTCCTCGAGATAAGTTTCTTTTAAATCTCATTCTTATCACAATGATTAATATAAACTTGATCACTTTTATTATACTTCTTATCATATTTTTTCCAACATGTGGTACTAACTTGCTATTTTTAGAAAGAAACTACTAGTTGATGGATACTTTCATCTTGATAATTTAGTATAATAGATTCTCCTTCCTACAACTTGAATGACTATGACTCCTTTGTTGATGTGCAACTCATTAGGTATGAAACAAGTGCAAATTGGTGCTCATGATTGCAAATAGTAGTCTCTAATTTTTACATACTCAAATTAGTAATTTACTTATTCTTTGATTATTTTTGTTAACTAAGTGTATTCTTCTTTTGGTTTCATTATGTTTAAGTTTCTATTAACATAATTACGGTCCTCATGGTATTTTTAGTTTATGATTAACATAATTATGATTCTCATAGCTTTAATACGATCTTAATTTGCTTTAGTACCATGTTGATTTGAGTAGAAAGTTAATGTCTTAGGATTTTTTATTAAGAGATGCACCTTTCCTAAATAATAATTATATCAATATCATGGAGATGTAAGATCATAGATCTCTTTGTAATGATAACTACTCTTTGTAATTTTTGATAGTTTTGAGTATCATAAGGCTTACTGACTTAGCTTTCTACAAATTCTCTTATGATAAATAGAGTTACATTATACTAATTCTATAACTTGATATATTTTCATTACTCTGGTAATTTCTAACATTATCTTTGGGCTTACTGTATTTCTAGGATCTGCCTTGGTAAGAACTTCCTATGTTATTGTTCTTGGTGATGTATCTTCTTTTGGTTCATATTCATTCATTTATCATAAGATATAATACACTTATAATTTTTGTTTGTAATTCAATATATTACAAAATCTTGTACTTGGACCTACTTCAGTGTACATCATTAAGTTCCTGTTGAACTTAACTTTACAAAATTCTATCATACTTCATTAAGTCATTACTATCTTAACTTCACTAGTCTTTACGAAATACTTCTTTCTAAAATATTCTTCTTTATCATTGACTACATTCTTATGAAATTTTTCCTTACTTGCTATACATGATAGGTCTCTTTAGGAATTCTCCTTGTTTGATAGTCTTACATGGACTAGGCCTTCTTGGATTTCTCATAGATCCATAGCTTGATCTATTATGAACAAGTATCTTAACCGTAGATTGTCACTTTTTCATAGTATTTCTTCTATTTTATATTGTAATATTTCATATGATCTTCTCATCCTCTTTATGAAACTAAAATAAATTATGAATTACTTATATTGAATCTTCATATCCTATTTAAGAAACTAAATCATCACTTTACTTCTTCCTCTAACGAATTACTTAATAATATTTTCGTTTCTCTAATGGTCATTACAAATCTATGAATTGTAGTGACTTCCTTATTTCTAATAATATCTTCATTCACCGTTGTTCATATTATTTCATCATGATTCATTGCTACTTATTTTTTCATACTTATTATTTTTTTCACTTATTGATTATTTCATATTGTTTCATACGACACCTTCTTACTAAGTGAGAACTTGTAATATTTTATCCTTTTTAAGGAGTTATAAATCTTGACTGAGCCATCTTGACTATTTTTAACTGTTGATAAATTATGTTAATAAAAAAATGATTGTACCTTAACTTTGGAGTATAATCTAACACTCTCTTTCAAGTAGTAGTTTCTTGACTAAATCTTTCACATTTACAAATTCATAAATGATCATAATTTTTCTAATCATTAGATAAGAATTTTTATTTTTCCCCTTTACTTTTGAATTTGGGAACATGAAACATAACCTTTCATGCTTAAGGGCTTTATTAGTAGTTCTTCTTTATCTTTATTTTACAATCTAGATCTGTTGGCATATTTGGCCATTTCATGGAGTAGGTTGGTAAGATTAAATTGGTTAAGAGTTTTTGGAGAAGTAGGAAAAATTTCAGTTTGAGAGAAAAAGAATAATTTAACAACAACATTCTTTTAATTTAAGGAAAAAATATATAGGAGCACCATTCCTATAGTAAGCTTATGAATCTCTGAGCATTGCATTTTACAAGGCAACAATATAGATATATAAATATATTATGATACACTGAGGCTTTACGGAACCAAAGTCTAGCAGGATTANTTTGGGAAAGCATATCTCTGCAGCAACACAAATTCAGTAGTCCGGTGGTGCATGGTAAAATTATTTCTCCTGTGAATCGTCTCAAATTTGTGGCTGAAATAGAATTCTAAGGGGAAGACTACCATACAGCCATCAAGTGTATATTGCTTAATCAGGAAATTAATGCAAAAATGCAGAGGTAAAAAACTGGAACAACAATCGTAACTAATGACCCTATCATCCTCATCGTCCATGTCTTCTTCTCACACGGCCACTCTAGGGAACCTGCACATATTGTTCAGATCAAAATATTGGATACTTTAGGGTTTCAATATCTGCAACCCGCTCACTGAAAAATTTCCGTTGCGCCCTCAGGAACCCTAAGCAATGGAGGCAGTGAAGGCATTGGCGTTTGGAAATGGTTTCCCAACATCCTCGAGCTCGTCAGCGGAGGTTTAAATCTATAGTATCCACAACAGCAAGCCACGAGCAGCAATGACCACCATTGCTGCTGCATCAGCAAGCCCTTGTTCCGAGTGGAGGTTCGGCCTATACGGCTGAAGCGCGATCGCATGAAATAGGGCTGTAAGGGCCTCTATGTTGCCTCACGTGCCACCAAACCCTACCGGTTTTTACGGTATTCCACGTGCTACCAAACCTTATTCCTTTGTGCTGATTCAGTGTAACTTAGCAAATTTCGTGCTCACGTGCCTTAGGGCTCCACCACGGCCAGGAGCACCTTGAGAAATACAAGCAGAAACAGATGAAGTTCATTGCTGCAACAATGACGAAAATAGAAACAACATCACGACTGGGAACTCATTTGAAAAATTTTAGGCGGTTAAAAACGTAAATCACAAATGTCATTCACTCTTGGAACCTGCAATCTGAAATTACCAAAAATAGCAGCAGTGCCCGACGCCAACACATTCGTCTCCATCGTTGCTAATCCACCAAGTGCAGCAACCGAGACATATGCACAACTGAATCAGCAGAACCAGAAGATGTTTTAGACGATGTCGATAAATCAGAGTTGCAGTTTATTCAGAAGAAACCGTCATTGTTGAAGACAAATACAACCGGAATGCATGGAATTGAAGTCACAAGAAATAAAATTCCAATTTCACATGGTCCGGTGGTAAAAAGATAATTTCAGCAATTTCTCACATATGGAACCCTTGTTAAAGACTCGACATTAATTTAATTATCCCAAGTGAATTACTATGGTTTTATAAACAATGGGTAATTAAAAAATAACAATTGTATGAGCCTCTTTTAATATTGAGATTTTAGATTTATTTTTCAAAATTATTATATAGGTTTTTGCTTATAAATATGCATGTTAGCATGATTTTCTCCTAGCTTCCCAACTTCCTAACTTGTTGAGCAAGTAATATCTCCTAAATTGTTGGGCAAGTTATAACTTCCTTACTTGGGAGAGAAGTTAGCTAAGATATTTTAGAATTTAACTACCTTTTGAAACCTATAAAAAGGATTCAAGGGTTAGTAGAAAAAAAAGGACTTTTGGGGAGACTACTAGCTCTCACTTGGAGACACACTTTGGAGCTTTGGAAGAGCATTGTAAAGAAGAAATTGTGAAAGATTGCTTGTAAGATGACTTGCTAAAGAAAGGATTTCAGCCTCTTTGTCATAGTCCTGTGAGTTATGTTTTATTTTTATTTTGTTTAAATTATTTAGCTAGTGGTTTAGATAGTATCATCTTTGGCAAGTAATTTTGGGATTTTTAGATTGCTCTTATTGTTTCTTGTTGCATAATAAAAGATTTCTATTAAATTTTTTCCATAGAAGTGCTTGTGTTTGAAAGCCTTAAGAGCATTTTAGTAGCAAATTTGATTATTGTGCAACGTATAAGAACTGCTATTGAGATTGTTGTAAGAGGGCCTCTACTTGTAGTCAAGCTGTTGAACGATTTAATAGTCAAGAGGGTTTAGAAAATCTTTGGTATTTTGATGGGACCAGAATAGCTTATTTTATCTTTAAAGTGAATCTCCGTGGTATTTCAATTAGAAATTGTCAAGTCTTTTGAAGGTTCTATTGAATGCAATTTTTGACATCCATTATCTAGCCAAAATGGAGTCTCGTACGTGGTAGTTTACGTAGCAATTTTTGGTAGCATAGTAGGATTGTCTTGAAGAAATTGCTTATTTGAGCCTTGGAAGTTTGAACAATTCGTCCTTATTGAATTTGGGATAGCTTTATTACGAAGTGTTTACTTGTATCATTTTACCTTATTTAAACATTTAAGGTCTTAACACAAATATGCTTTCTTTTCTACCTATTTCCATTAAATCTTGCTCTATTTCTAGTTTTCTTGTGGAACTATCTCTTTCTCTGGGAAAAATTAGAAGTAGATTCGCAGAGTTATGCTCAAATGTTTTTGCAAAATATTATTTGTTACAATTAGGTATTATAAGGACCGCGTAGACTAGGCAATTGAACAAAATAGGAACTCTCAACAACTCACAGTACTTGGCAAAGTTGGCTGAATCTCTTTAAGATAAGTTATTTGTAGTTTACACACAACGCAATCATTTTATATTTCACAGCCACACACCACAACAACACACACACATACTCACATTAACTATTGAGTCTATTTGGAGGTATCTGGGCCTTGGTGTTGCCAGAGACTAGCAAGCACCTAAATCCTGTTCAAGGACACTCGTTGGCGGTCGTGTCCTAAACGGTTGCCAAAAGTTCTTTTGGCGCTAGAAGGAGGTCTGAAAATTTAGCCTCTAAGTTCATAAGCCTTATAATTTTAGCACATCAATCATTCTTTGTTACTATAAAGGCTTAAGAAATTATATACTATTTTCAGTTCATGACCAAAAAGATTAATAGTTTGGAAAATTTAAAAGTTTCAAAAGATATTTTAGACTCTAAGACTGATTCTTCATCAAAAGAAGAAGCGAAGAAAGTTTTTGAATTGGGAACAAGTAGTGGATTGAAAACTAGAAGATCAAGAAGATCATCCATTATATCTAGTTTATCGATTCATAAGAGAAGATCTAGAAAGTTTAAGAGTTCAACTATCCAAAGGAATAGGATGGCAAATCCTTGGCAAAGAGTTACACCATTAGGATTTCAAAATTACAATGATATTCCTAAGGTAGTTTACAAATATTTGTCTGAGCCTTTCATTCCTGGAAAAGCTTATTTAGCTGAAGAATATATTCACATGTTTGAGTTAGCTTTAGCTCATGCAAATATTCAACATCAAGATCAAGCTTGTAGGTTGTTTGTA
>MNCI01024072.1:197203-226415 GCA_015680685.1 Gnetum montanum | reverse complement strand
GTAACCCAAACACTTGGTAAGCCTAGTGACGCTTAACGTCTGGTAACCCAGAAGTGTTAGGAAATGCTCAGAATTTGCTCGGAAGATGGGACCAGATACTTATGCTAGGAGTAGTTAAGATTTAGATTACGATAATTTTAGATTAATTAATATTCTATCCTTATTTTCCAAGATAATTAGTCACCGAAAAGATAATTAAAAAGTTATAAAAATCATTAGCCTTAGTCTCACTTAACCATCGTAAACAGAACTTCACAAGTGAGATTAGGATGACAACGACCGTTCTAACCCAAGGTTTCACTGGTTAGAAGTCTGGTGTATGTTAAGTGCTTACAGTCTGTGTATTTTGACCGAGTCGCGTGTGAATGCTCGTGATTTGTATGGTTGGGTGTAGGGATACCTAGCCGCTCATCAGTCATGATACCAATTTATACCTAACCTTAAAAGATGACCTCTAGAAGATGATCGACTACAAAGAGTTGGGGTTGAATGATCCCAACTCTCCAAATATTAATAACTCTTACACCATAGTCTTGTTTACAATAACCAAGTGGTTTCATCCTCCTAGAAAACCATTTGTCATCAAGGTTCCATCATCTAGTCCTTAGCCCCAGAATATAAAGCCTAAAACCCCTTTCATCATCAAAGGTACCACAACCTCCAACCCCTAAGAATGCTTGTATCCTACATGTCCTAGCTTTTGTGGTATCAATACCATAACCCAAGCCAAATGTTGTTAATCCTTCTAAGGCTAAGGAACCATTTGTTATGCAAGTTCCTAAACCTTTAACAAGCAAACCTATAATAAACCATGAGGAAGGCTTACCTGTTGTGACCAAAAACTCAATGGTTAACAAGATATCATCACCTGAAGGAGAATGAAAAAAACCTATCATCAAACCAACTAACCCCACTAAAGGTAGCCAACAACTAAAGGCTTGGAAACAAGTTAACCCACCAAGATCTACACAAAGATTAGCTAAAATCATGGATAAGGAATTCCAAGAACATGCATTGAAAATTGAGTTAAAAACTCTAGGAAGAATGAAGAAAATCAAGATGAACAAGGCTGAAAGAACACACACCAGGGAAAGAATTTCCTTAGAAAAATGTTACAAGTCAAATGGTTCCTAAAATAAAAGAACACATTGTTGAAGATATACGATCTAGTCATAACTTCTCTTACTCATACAGATGCGGTAGCTTAAATATTAACTATTATTCGTATGAGTGAAGGCATGCCTACCAACAAAGATACACCCTACCCATCCATAAGCCAAAATTCCATCATTGTTTTTTCATGATGTTGTGGAACAATTATAGTTTTACATTTTGCACCATGTGATCCTTGTATTCTCACGGCATGAATACAAATTGTTTACAGTGTTTTGGTTCATTTGCTCATTATTTTTTTCAACTATACTTCATCACAGGCTCTTTATTTACACATTTTTTTACTTATTTTCATCATAATTTCACCCTAGTAATAGATCCTCTAAGTTCTCAAGTAATTAGCTAGGCCTTTTGAGGTGCTTTGGATCCTTTTTCAAGGCCCATGACTCTAGGGTTAAATTGTTATACATTGGGAATTTTGGTTTTTCTAGCATTGAATTTTTAGCCATTATTATGAGGAATGGTTAAGCATATCATGCATCTAGAATGTATTAGTTTACTAAGAATCAGAGAGTTCACATCATAACAAACTAAAAAAGCAACGTTGACAATATTCTTTAATGAAAAGCTATGATAATAATTAATTTTGGAATTCAAAATTTCTAGTGAAGTAGTCCAACCAAGGTGCATTATTACTAGAGTTAACTCTTGCTACTTTACATGGAAGGTTAGCACCTTATTCTTGTTGCCATTTCCATTAACAAATTTAGGTACCATGGTCTTACATACTATGCTCTACCCAACTTGCATATTTTCTCTTTTAATTTCCTTCAAAGATGTATTGATCATAGGCACTGCTTCTTCTATGGATTTATATAATAATTTTTTTATTCTTCATTTTTCCTGCATGTCTTTGGCTATGAATATTTTATATCCATGAGTAGAAATTTTAACATTGTATAAATATATATATAATCATGGCGTGCCTTATTCATTTTTGATAAGATGTGATATATGTAGCATGATGATGACATATAGGCATTTTAATAGCTTGTAATTGCGATATGAAGGACATGGAATTTCATATAATTATCAAGACTTAAATGCGAAAGGTTGTTCTTATTGAAAATTATTTTTTTAGCTGTTTAAAATAATATTCTTTTTAGAGGAAAAATCAATGTTTGCCTAGAAAATGCCCTAGGCTAGCAACATAGCAATTGCAAAGGGGGTGACAATAGTTGGTTTTCAAAATAATAATTTTGATAGTAGATAATTTATTTCATTAAACTTTGATGGGACACAATATCGCGGTCTGCCACCAAATCTATAAATAAGAGGCGACTCTTCCTTGTTTCTAATCCTAGGCTTAGATCGTAGCGAAACTCTGGCAGTTTGATCCCTCCAGAGATAGAATATTTTCCATGTGTCCGTAGTAGGAACTCCAAAGTGAACAGATCTTTATTCGAGCAAATATTGTACTTGAACATATGTTTGTGTACGGAAATAAAGATGAACTTCTTGGATAAACCTTGTAGTGCATGGAATAGGCTAAATAGGATTTTATTTACTGTTATTTACTATTTATCATTTAAATGCTTTCTTAGTTCATTAAATCTCTCTCAACCCTTCTCTCCTAGTTAAGTGCCTCAGTATGACCACTTCGAGCATGTGCGTTACGCTTGGTGGTCCCAGCAACGATTAGCATTTGGTAACCAAGGTTGCATTGGTTCAGGGTGTGAATGGTAAGTGGGAAGGGATGCTGACGCTAGGTTAATTCAGACTTAGTTAGTTAGTTAAAGTTAGTTAATTAGTCTCTTCAACCCTTCACCTCTTAGCATATGAGATAAAACATAAAATACCATAAAATCATATACCTTAGACTTACTTAACCATACAACCATGAAAACTACAAGTAAGTCTGGGAAGACAACGAATAATTAACCTTAAGTGTTCCATGAGGTGTGTAGGCACTTAGTTTGCCGAGTTCGACCGGATCGCGAGTGCTATGCTCGTATTCGTATGGTTGAGTGTAGGGGTATCTCGCCACTCCAACACATAAGGCTTCGGAGCACCTTTCAGTCCAACAACAGAGCTTAACGCATATGGTTATGTTAACACATACCGTAACCAACTAGATCAAGGTAGGCCACCTTCCCAGGAAACTATCTAACCCTGGAAGTCCCTTAATCTACCTCCAAGTCACCAGGAATGAACCACATAAGGCTCTTCTTGACTTAGGTTTTGGAGTCAACTTAATTTCACGAGAAATGTATCAAGCCTGGAACCTGCCCCAACTCAAGAAGAGTAATATTTAACTAGAGCTGGTAGACCAGTCCATCACTATTCCCTTGGGATTGGTGGAGGACATTGTTACCACTGTGTGTGGTTGGTCATACCCAGCTGATTTCTTGGTGATAGAAGTTAACAATGAAGAGAAATTCCCAATTATAATGGGAAGGGCATGGCTAAGCACAATAGACGCATGCCTAGGGATCCGCGATATTTTTTTGGAGATATATAAGGTAAAAATTTATGGAAATATCGAGAAGAAGAAAGTTCCATGCATCACATATAGTGACTCAGAGGGTGATGACATGCAGGAACCATGGGTGATGTGAAATTTAACATCTCCTGCATGTAACCAGTGTGCACCAAAGGATAACATTCAAAAGTGCCTGTATGTAGCAACCACACAACAAGTGGACACCCAGTGATTGACAGCTGATCAAGATAGCAGCCCAACAACATGCATGAAACGAGCTAAGGGAATAACTCATGCCCACAACAAGGCATAGATACATTGGAGTATGAGCATTGCCGACTTCCACCCCTTAATCTAAGAACATCAATGGGAAGAAGTTGGGCACTTTTAAGAAATTCAAATAGATGCTCATTATTTCAGATCTCTCCCTTTCCATTCAGTCATGGGGGAGACAACCACCTATGCTGATCATTTGGGGCCCTCAGTTCTTTTAAGTTTTTGTTTTACACGTTTTTTTACACATTTTTTTTTTACAATTTTCTTTAACTTTTCTTGTTTTTTTTACAACATCGTTATACTTTTTCATTCTTTGTGTGTGTGTGTGTGTGTTATCCATCTTATAAGTTTTTCACCCAATAAGTGTTCTTCATGATGGTATGAACTATTTTTATATTGATTGCTCATGTTTGGTTTTTACCTTTAAGTCATGATGTTGATACTAAGGTATGTTTCTTTTGATATAGTAGGCAATGAGTCCACTTCATCCATTCATCCACCAAGTTCTATGGTCTCTCTTGGCTTGGAAATGTACAGTCTCTTTCTAAATAACAACTCTAATGAATCGGTGATTAGGTATTTCTCAAACTAAGGAAGGCCTCAAGGATTGAAAAGGGTGTGACTTCAAGGGCACTTGATGCATTTGTGTTGGCCATCCTCTTGGGTGCTTGGATGCTTTCTTCTTGAGTTCTCTTACTTTTTCAACATTACTCAATCATCGGGAATCTGAGTAAATAAAAATAACAAAGTCTTTGCATGGTGTGGTTCTCACGCATAAACACACAAAAAACGAGTGAGAATTCAAAGCACACCCCTTAGACGAAATAATAATTTGGGCTACAAGCACCAGTTATGGAACCAACACAAATGTTGTTCCCTCTAACTACGACCCTTCTCGCTTCCCATTATCTCCTCCTTGTTTCATTGGAATGGTGGTCGCTCTTTGGGAAGGCATTCTTGTTACTTTAACGAGATGGATTGGCCGAATGCATTGATGCGAAGTCACTGGATGTGGTTGGTTTGAGGCCAGACTTGGAAGGGGATTTACTAAGTCACATTAATCATGAACTACACAAGGGGCTATACACCACCTTGTTCTTGGGACTTCATTCCATTCTATTCTCTCCTTTCCATCATTCTTCCTCCATTATTCACCTCATTGCTGGTTGAATCATTAGTGTATATTTTGGTTGATCCATTGTTTTCTTTTTGGTAAATTATTGTGGTTAAGACTTTAACTCTTGTTCCAAAAGACATACCTAGAGCCAATGGACTCTTTGAATGTGGGTTTGTCAGGGCATTACGGGCATGAGCCTGCTTTGGGGAGGACCCACTGAAATTCCTATTTGGTGCACCAATTAAATTCTTTCCCTTAACATTTTTTCAATTAATTTTATTTTTTTTCATTTCCATCTTGACATCCATTTCATCGATGTTATAGTTGTCCCTTTTTCTCCATCTTTCTTGTTCTTTTTCTTTCTCCATTCTATTGCTACCGGAGGTTCACTCTTAGTCATGGGGGTCCAGACCCAAATTTTTTCGATTTTCTCCTAACCCCTACACCTTCAGTAGTCACCACTATAATATCTCTAGACCTGCATTAGCCATACCACAACTTAGCCAATGGACCTTTCACCGAAGCAATGTATCAACTCCATTGTAATTCATTTACCCTTGCTAATATTAAGACTATGTTGTATGTGCAGATGGCGATCATACAACAATGGATAGGATCTGGAGAAAACACTTGGAATGGAGCAGTGCTAAAGTAGTTATGCAAGGAGCAAGATCGATGGCGTGCTCATGGATGGATAAACAATGGTGCAATCTTGGCATTGGCAGCATCAAAATTTCTTTCTCTCTCTGTTTCTCAACTGCCAAATAAGGCTTGATGTCAAATGTATAAGGTGTTCACTCTTGTTGTCATGAACACCAATTTTTTCTTGTCTTGTAATGATGATTCATTCACATGTTATCCCATTAGTTCCATTTTGAGTCAATAATCCCATACCTTCCCAATGTTTTGTAAGGAACTCAAGGACGAGTTTTCATTTAGTCATGGGGGTATGATGGGACGCGATATCGCATGGGCCGTGATATCATGTATGCGATATCTCGGTCCACCGCCAAATCTATAAATAAGAGGTGGCTCTCCCTTGTTTCCCATCCTAGGCTTAGACCGTAGTGAAACTCTGGCAGTTTGATCGCTCTAGAGATAGAATATTTTCCATGTGCCCGCAGTAGGAACTCCAAAGTGAACGGATCTTTATTCCAGAAAATATTGTACCTGAACACATGTTTGTGTACGGAAATAAAGATGAACTTCTTGGATAAACCTTGTAGTGCATGGAATAGGATAAATAGGATTTTATTTACTGTTTATCATTTAAATGCTTTCTTAGTTCATTAAATCTTTCTGAACCCTTCTCTCCTAGTTAAGTGCCTTAGTATGACCGCTTCGAGCACGTGCGTTACGCTTGGTGATCCCAACAATGATTAGTGTTTGGTAACCAAGGTTGCATTGGTTCAGGGTGTGAACAGTAAGTGGGAACGGATGCTGACACTAGGTTAATTCAGACTTAGTTAGTTAGTTAATTAGTCTCTTCAATCCTTCACCTCTTAGCATAGGAGATAAAACATAAAAGACTATAAAAGTCATATACCTTAGACTTAATTAACCATACAACTGTGAAAACTATAAGTAATTCTGGGAAGACAATGAATAATTAACCTTAAGTGTTCCATAAGGCATGTAGGCACTTAGTCTACGGAGTTCGACTGGATTGCGCGTGCTACGCTTGTATTCATATGGTTGAGTGTAGGGGTACCTCGCCACTCATCAAATTTATAAAATTTTATTATACCACATTTGATAAGGAGTCTTATAATTATTAGCTCTTACCAAACATCTGTTCATGATATACACAATTATTCTAGTTGTATCATTCTATACATACCTTGGTACATCTTGCTTGTTCATCATTGATCGGATCATCTTGAGTCTGATTCTAATTTTCCATTCTACAACATCATTTTTCTTTGGTATTCAAGTATATAAGAACTATATCTTGATACCTGAATCTCTACATAGCTCATAAAACTTATTTGAGGTAAACTCAACTCCATTGCTAATTCTAATAGCTTTTATTTTAAGCCCTTTTTCAGTTTCAATCATATTTCAAATGCCTGAAAATGTTTAATAACATCAGACTTTTTCTTGATACATGTTAGCTATGACATTCTAGTATATCATCAATAATAAGATAAAAATATTTTCTTCCATCAAAACCAACTATATCAACAAAGCCACATACATCCATATGTAGTAATTTAAGTTTCTTTTTATAATGAAAGTTTACTAAATTAACGGTAGATCTAGTTTACTTACCATGTTGGCATGTAGAACATACCTCTTTCAAATTACTTACCTAAGGGATACTTTCACACTTTGAGCTTTGACAAGAGCTTTTATGTTTCTTGAACTTAAGTGTCCTAGCCTTTTGTGCCATAACCTACTGCTACTCATTCTAGAGATATGACTTAGACATTAAGGTTATTCATTTATAGAATATAAATTATTTCCTACTCAAGTAACATAGGCTTTAAAATCTTTTTATTTATTCTCTAATATGCATTTTTCATTTGTGAAATAAATATCATAAAATTTTCTTGAAAACTATCCTAAGCTTAATAAGTTATAATGTAAACCATTAATAAAATACACATTTTGAACTTTTAGAAAATTATCATGAATTTTAACTAAGCCAATACCTCTTACCATAACTTCACCTTTGTCACTAAAGGTAAGCTTACCTTCATTAAAACATTTTAGTGTGATGAATTTTGACCTATCATCGATCATATGTTGAGAGCAATCATTGTTATAAAATCATGTTTTTGGACTATAAGAGCTCTTTAAGGCTAAATGTCTGAGGAGAGCTCTTCTATTGATTGGTCTCCAAACTTCTTGTCTTATTCTATTATTTCTGAAAAAATATTTAGTAGCATGGAATAATGCATATTTTTATAATAGTAAAAATTTCTAGTTTTACAAAATTTTGCTTTATGATCTAGTATTCCACAAATAAAACAATATTCTTGAAAGATATTAGTTATCGTTCTTGGGTCATACCTAATGATTGGAATTCTTTGAGTAGGAATAATTTCCTTACCTATTTCTAAGTTGATAGTACATGGTTGTGGAGGTTGTGTTTGGACATTTATCTTTTGAGCTAATTTATTTTTGTTAAAGATAGCCTTTTTGAAGATTCAACCTTATAACAAAGATCCCTCTTGTCATCACTAGACTATCTATTATTGATAATATCCTTGATTTTTTTTGAGCTACGAGTGAACCCGCTAAATAAAAAAGATGTTACTTAAGTAGTGATGAGTCATGGTCTGTCAAGTCATGTTATCAGACCCTTGTTATCGGAACCCTGATACAAGATACTAGATCTGATGGGTCCCGATATTGAACCTGCGTTAACTAGGCCATGTCGATGGGGCCTCGTCGACGTGGCCGTGTTTACGCAGCCCCGTCAACACATTTGTATATGATTCGACGCAGCCTCGTTTACACAGAGGTTATCTCTGGTTATAAATAAGTGCGAACCCACCACACTTAGGATCATCTTTTGGGTTAATTGTAGGGAAGCTCTTGTAGTTTGTTTCTGTAGGAGTTAGACTATTTTCTCAAGTG
Source organism: Gnetum montanum (assembly GCA_015680685.1). Lineage (NCBI taxonomy): Eukaryota > Viridiplantae > Streptophyta > Gnetopsida > Gnetales > Gnetaceae > Gnetum > Gnetum montanum. Next base: position 217,842 of record MNCI01024072.1, on the reverse strand, counting down.
CATGCCTACAGTGTGATGCTTGTAATTGTACGAAACCTTTATTCGAGTGTGACGTACTTTGACACACACATGATCAACAATAAAGATTGAGATTACTTCATCATTGCAGCATTCACTTAGTTTTAATTATTTAATTTTTATTGCTAATTGTTATTGTTATTTATTATTTTCTTAGTTAATATTTATTTACCATCATTTACTATTCTTGTTGTTAATTGCGGAATGAGTACGACTTAATCATGGGCATTTAAGTATGACTACTTGGTAACCCAGTAGCGTACCTAGGATCTATGCTTGGTAATCCCAATAGTAGTTGTGCACGAGGTCCAAGATGTGTATGGATGATTAAGGAATGGATGCTCATCACACTTAGGCTAGCTTAGACTTCATTTCCTATTGCTTATTAGTTTAATCAAGATTATTTCCCATTGTATCTAGGAGTAGCACTAGTTTAGGATCACATTATACACCTCACTCTGGACTAAACCATACATGACAAAGCAAATACTAGTCTAAGTGGGAAGATAGCGAACTGCGATCAATGTGTAACTATCTAGATACCACAACTAGCCCATCTGCGGAGTTCGACTAGATCGTGCGTGAATGCTTGTATTAGTATGGTTGAGTGTAGGGGTACCTCGCCACTCATCAAGTAGCCTTACATTTCATATCCTTCTTAAGCAACAACACCTACTCTTTTAGGTTTAAATCTCCTTGTTGGGTTGATTTAAGCTTTGTCTTATAGCTCTTGATTTCTTGCTTTGTTTCTTTTAATACTTTATTCAACTTTTCATTAACTTTGATCATCATCTCCAATTACTTCATTAGCCCTTCTAGATCAATGTTCCTAGCTTCTTCATAATTAGTTTTAGTTATGTCTAATTGATCTAGTCCATCTTCATCTTCACTTGAACCTACAATCTTAGTAGTATTAGAAGATTCTTACTTATTTGGATTAGGATATAGAAAGAATTGAAAATCATCATATTCAATAATGGCTTGAAATGAAAATAAATTTTGTGTAATAGTATCATTATGATTAGTTATTATATTAGTATAAGAAAAATGGGAAATATAATTTTCCTCAAGATTCTCAATTTTTGTACTAATCTCTAAAGCCTCTAATTAATTCTAAATTGTAGCTAATTAAGCTTTTAATTTATCAAAATTTGTACCAAATATTCTTTGCTCTAAAATTGGTGGTTTGATTTTTCTGACTTTCTTCATCCTTCTTCTTCTTTGAACACACAACAATCATATGACCTATTTTACTAGAATAATAACAAGAAAAAGACTTAGTTAGGTTCTTACAAGCCTTCATCTTTTTAAATCTTCTAAGCTTTTTGGCAAGATTAGCTATATCATTATCATAATTTGAATGTGATATTGATGGTTTTTCCTTACATTCATTTTTTCTATCTTTAGATTTGAAGGCAATTCATGCCTTTTTTAAAAAATAATTACTTGCTTCTTTTCTAATTTTGTAGGCTGAAAGAACACTATAGAGCTCTCCAACTATTAAAATAGAGAGATGTTTTGCAACTTCAATCAAAGAAACCTTTTCTTTAAATCTATTAGGTAAGATAGATAAAGCTTTTTGGAAAATTATATCATTTGATTATGCTTTATCAAGCTTGGTCATCTCACTAATGATCTCATCTACTCTGCTAAAGAAATTGCCAATAAATTCATTCTCTTCAATCCTCAAGGCATTAAAACATACTCTTAAGGTTAGAAATGCAGACTTCTTTACTTTATCATCTACTTCATAAATTTTTTGAAGATGTTTCCATATTTTTTTTTGGCAAACTGAAGATGCATAATATTCATATATACTACTTTATCCAAGCCATAGACCAAAGTATTCATAGCTTGGGGATTGTTTACAACATTATTGGTCCCTCTGCTAACTAGCTTCCAGATATCATCACCATAAGCTAGAAGTTATGTCTTCATCTTAAAGATTCACAAAGGATAACCCAAGTCATATAATCATGGAGCTTTGTTAGAGGAGAATCCTTAATTTTGTGCCATGCCTAGGACAAGGAAAGTTCAACACACATTATTAAGTTAGGAAGATTTGACTAGGATCTGATACCAATTGTTGTTTCCTAGACATAGCAAAAGACATTGAAAAGAGCGTGCACTATTGGAGGGAAAAGGTGGGGGGTGGGTTTGTGGTGGAGAGGGGGATGAGTTGATGAATCAGAGCCTTATAAAAAAATTAAATTAAATGGAGACTAGTGGAAGACTAGTGGTGTCACATCCCCATTTCTAAATGATGTTGTTGCATAACAATGATGGTAGCTCTTCATAACAAGTGTTATTGTTATCATAACAAGACTCGTAAGGGTGTATTGTAATAATAGAAATATATCTTGAGGTAACATTTGAGGGTTTGAACTAAGGTATTTGTGCTCAAGTTTAGAGGTTGTGCTAGCATGGAGTGTTAGAGCCAGTACATGCAAGTCACGGGAGCGGGGTGAAGTGAGATAGGAAGTGGATTGGTCATCCCTTTTGGTTGGGTTAGAGGCCTAACCATGATGGCAGTGCTAGATTGCCTCTAAGGGATAGATGCTAAACGAAGAAAATCCCAAGGAACACTCTAAAAGCATGATCTAGATACACTATTTCATATTAATAAAGCATTCTTTTCTTTCTCTGTCTACACTTTCTCTATTATTTCCTTTATGCATAATGTCAAATGTTATATATATTTAACATTTGGTATATTTTCTTCTTATGCATAATGTCTAATATAATGTATAGTTAACGTTTGCCATGACATTTAGGGATGGGATGTCACAATTGGTATCGAAGCAAACCATGACCCAAGGGTCATTTAGAACCATGTGCCCACTACAACATGAATTTGATGATGAACCAAGCTATGAAATAGAGAAAATCATTGATAATCAATTTCAAGAGATGTAAAACAAGGTTACATTGGTCTAAGTAACTCTTACCCATCTTCATACTATAAATATTAATTGATTAAGGTCATTGTTAAGTTTCTCCCAAAAAGTTAGTGATCATGACCTATATTGATCTTGTTTCATTAAAACTCATTATCTTAAGCAACTTAGAGTCATTTATAAGTCATAATGTCTTCCATATACCAACTTGGTAATGTTTTTTTTTGTAGAATAAGCTAGTTGGACCTTGCAAAATCTTAAAAATTCAATTTTGAATCCTAAGACTATGTCCAATTCATAGTGCTCATTAGGATGATTCCAATGGTACAAATTTCGTCTTAATCGAACTTATAGTTTGAAAGATATCATTGTTTTAAATTTCTCATTATGTGTGCATAAAAAATAATATTAAATTATTAAATTATTATTATTAAAAAAGAAAAAAAAAGGAAAAAAAAGGGGTGAAGAGTGGAAAGTCATGGGTTTAAACCCAGACCCCTTGGATTTAAAAATCTTTTAAATAAATAAATAAATATATATATATTAAAAAAAATTTGTTAGTCATGTTGGCCTTTGTAGTGACTATGCTGGCCCTGTAAGGGCCAAGCCAACTACCTCCAAGGCCATTATCATTTGTTGCCCTACCATCCACTACATTGCTTTCACTACACCATCGTTATTGTCAACATGCAAATCCTCACCTACCGTAGCTCGCTGTCAGCAATGCCTTTGATGATATGTCTCACCTTTGACATTAGCCCCCATTTGAGGGCTATCATCCTTTGTTATGGCTACCTACTCCTATGCAGCCCCTATTATGCCACTGCTTTTGGCCTTGGGCCATCACCATCGCTACTTGTAGCCTTGGGCCATTGTTGCTGTCATCCTACAAGGGCCATGATGGCCACCAAGGCTATGTTGCATGATCTACAAATGATGTCACCCCGTCATCCCACTTGCAAACCTCAACCCTCGTAGGGTTGGGAGGCATAGAGCCATGACATGTGCTGTCGAACCATGGTGTCAACCTAGCAGGCCTACCATGTCATTATGCAGAATGGTTGCTAAGGCCAATCTCATAGCCAACCCATGCTACGTAGGCAACAAGGCCTACATTATGTTGTCACCACTGCACACTATGTATTGATGCTTGTCATTGTCACATGTCCCCATCACCTTCGCATGCGCCTACCACCTCTTCATCATTGTCTACCGTTTTCATTGCGTCTTGGTATCCTACGACCACTGCGTGCCACCTTTGGCACTCCTTAGAAATTAATGGTGTCATAGATCATTATCACCTCTAGTGCTCTATAGACACTGTTAGCATTGTAGATCATTGCCACCTCCAATGCTTTGCAGACATTGACGATGCCATAGATCATTGCCACCTTTGGTGCCCTACGGACATCGATGATGTCACAAATCATCACCACCTTTAATGCTTTGTAGATAGTGTTGGCATCGTAGATCATCATCACCACTAGTGCTTGTAGACGTTTCTAGCACCACAAATCACTACCATCTTTGACAAATTTCAATTTTCCATCAACTGGTGGAAAATTCAAATTTTTCCATCAACTAACAAAAAATTCAATTTTTTTAATTGACAAAGAATTTAAAATTTTCGTTCATTGAAATGTTAGTTTAAAATTAGAAACATGAGAAAAATTATTCAAAAAATAATTTGACACATTGGCATCACATGAAATAAGAATTTTCCAATTAAGTGTGCTCACCCTACAATAGTACTGGGATGGGTGACTTCTTGGGAAGTCTCATTTTTTATGCCAAGAGGTTTTGAACTCCAAAAGCCATAACTTTTGATTTTGGAAGTTTTTTTCAATGAACAAAGTCGTTTCCTATAGATTTTAACCTTCTAGACACAATGATGAAGTTAGATCCATTCTAGGGAGTCCTAGAAATTATTTTTCATCCCTTGCCTAATATAATGCCTAAACACCTTTAAAAGTTTAATTTTGGCGTAGCTTAAGTATACATTATCCTTTTTCAATACATGAATAGTCATTTCCAACATTTTTCATCCTTAAAAACTCAATGGTGAGGTTAGATTTATCATTTGGGGACCTGATAATTCATTGATATCATAAATTTTTCCTAATGAATTTAACCTTTTTGGGACCTTAAGATCTCTATGGCATGTCATTAGTCACATTGTTAGAGTCAGTGTTCTAAGAGGAATAGAAAGGTCATTAAGAATTAGTTGATGATTAGTTAATGAAAAAAAAAAAAGTTTTCAATGATCAAGAAGAGGTATATCAATCCATCCTACAACTAAAACATATGGCAAAACAACATGGAGACTAAAAATATTATTTCAAGAAGGTGTATGATATCCATGAAGAGATATGATCTAGAAAAGAATCCAAGAATGACAATGAAAATTGCAACATAGAACATGCTTGCAAGATCCCTAGTGAGTGAGAAACAACATCTGTTATGTCCACAATGGGCCTTGAATTGACATGAATATTGATACCCATACATCTTAGCAGAATTACAAAATTTGGATGCTGATGTTTTATGTCTACAAGAAGCCTTGCCATGGGAATTCCTATACCAATTCCAACCATACTTGAGAAAGATGGAATATAGTGGTATTTACAAGAAAAAAGGTTTTTGTGGAAGTTCTTCTTTTGAGCCATATAAATTAGCCTATTACAAAAATCACAACATGGATGGTTGTGAAATCTTTTATAAAGAAGCTAAGTTTGAATTAGTACAAAGATTTGAATGAAGTTTAGAAAATATGATTTTTGAAATTATAAAACTTCAAACCATGGAAGAGAAAAAATAGTCAAGATTTCAAAAAAATCACATAGCCTTGGCATTGATTCTAAAAGTCCATCTATCAAGAAGATGTGTATGTATGGTTAACACATTTAATTGCCAAACCCACATGTTCAAATGTTAGGATATGTCAAGGAGTATACTTGATTAAACAAATAGAGGAAAGTTTGAAGAATATGCTATTCCTGAGCTATACTAATCTAGTTACATTTATTATTTGTGGAGACTTTAATGCAAAAGTTGGATGTAGTGTCTATTAATTCTTAAAATATGGATGTGCAAAGGAGTCCTTGAAAGATGAACCTGATTTGAAGAAGATATTTCTTTCAATTCAGCATGTAATTCCATTGGCCAATGCATATTCTACTTATTTTAAATCTTTAGTAGATAAATTAGATCCTAGAATTTAGGAGCAAATGATGTTGATGAATAATATTCATCAAGAGCCACAATTTACCAATTACTCTACTATGATTAATTAGGATGGATCAACAACGTTCTTCATTGAGACCTTAGATTATACTTGGTACGATTTCTAATTCTTTCAAGTTACCAAATTATTAGAGCTAATTTCTAAAGAAGATGTTGAGAAGAATCAAGATCAAGCTTTGCCATCTTGAACAAAACCATCCGATCATATGCCACTTATGGGAACATTACAATTACTTCCATCGATTCATAAGGTTGATCAAGATCAGGAAGTATCTTGCCCTTACTTTTATTTATGATTTTCATAATTTTCTTCATTATTTAATTTATATTCTAATTAGATATGTAAAATATCTAAGGTAATGAAAGTTGGAAATAAAGAATTAGCCCTGCCTTCACTTGGGTAACCAGATACGAGTTGCACTTTATGTGACCTTAGTTAGGACTAGTGATTGGTGGTTGGTAGATCTTTAATTTACCTCTTGTCATTATCTTAGAAAATGAAGTAAGTGTTAAGAAAGTGATATTTAATTTTCCATATATTCTTCTCACATATATTTTTCTTGCAAAATAAGTGAGAAACAACTTCAATTTTAAAGGAAAAATTAAATTATTGGAGCATCAGATCATAGCATAAGTGTTGGAGCTGGAAACTTAAGGGGGGTAGATTATCACATTCCCATTTCCAAATGATGTTGTTACATAATAAAGATAGTGCCTCTTCATAACAAGTGTTATTGTTATCTTAACAAGACCTAAAAGAGCAGTTGTAGTTGAGACCCAAAAGGGTGCATTGTAATGATAGACATGTCTCTTGAGGTAATCTTTGAAGGCTTGGCCTAAGACATTTGTACTTGAGTTTAGAGATTGTGCTAGCATGGAGTGGTGGAGCTAGTACAAGTAAGTCATGGGAGCTAGGTGAAGTAGGATAGAAAATGAATTGGCCATTCCTTTTGGCTGGGTTAGAGGCCAAATTATGATGGTAGTGTTGGATTGCCTCTAAGGGATAGATGCCAAAGCAAGAAAAATGTAAGGAATACTCTCAAAGCATGATCCAGATACACTATTCCATATCACTAAAGCATTATTTTCTTTCTCTTTCTACACTTTCTTTGTTATTTTCTTTTCGCATAATGTTGAATGTTACATATATTTGACATTTGGTATATTGTCTTCTTACACATAATGTCTAATATAACATATATTTAACATTTTCCATGAAATCCAGGGATAGGACGTCACAAGTGAAAAGCCCTAAATAACCTTAATATAGAAAGTAGAGCCCACACGTAGTAAAGGAAAAAGAAATAGCAAACTTTTAAGGTTATTTAGCTATTAGATTTGTTGGCCTACATCGATCATAAAACTTTGCCTAGATCCTAGGAGGTAGAGAAATATTATTAACCAAAAGAAGAATTTATAGGGCTTTCTTCTACAATCCTAGACTAAGCTTAAATCCAAGCTCAAATTTAGACAAAATAGCTCTCACAACAAATTAGAAGAGGAAATACTCTATCATATCTCACATAGAGACTTATGATTTTTCCATCTTCTTGAGAAAATAAAAATAGAGCTTTCATAGAAAAGAAAATAGAGAAAAAAGTAAAGATGAAGAGAAAATTCTAGTTCAAGTGCCAAGGCCAAAAACTAGAATAGAAAAGCTAAGCTTAATAACTTTAATTTATACTCTTCATCTCAATTAGCCATTTTCATAGCCATTCTTCCAACTAATTTCTCATTGTAAAGGAACCATGTAAGGAAATGTGCTATAGATATTACTAACTTATTGTAGAAGAGTGAAAGAATATACCATAATCAATGTATCTAGGCTTTCATTATTGCTTCTTGCATTCAGATATGCTTTTAAAGCTAACTAGATGAGGAAGAAATCTATCATTTCATATTCAGGAAAGTAGGTCCTTCCCATGAAAATAATTAGATCTAAAAATTATGGCTCTTTTAGCTTCAACTAACAACCTTCTATTTACATTAATGAGTTTAGCTCACTTTTATAGCTTTTCAGAATAAGCTTAGAAGACTTCTTTTATTTTGCAAACATGGGGTGGTCCTTTGTATACAACTTGCATAATTAGCTTTTTTGATTTTAAGCTTTGTCGTGTGCTTGATGAAGATGTTTTCATGGTAGAACTATTTTGATAAGCTAAGTAGAATTAAAAAATGTTTCTAGATACTAATGTGGTGGCGTAAAAATTTTTAAATTAAACATTTCATAGAAACATTGATAGGATAGAGTAAAATGAGTGAGCCCTTCATAGAATGAAAAAATATATCAATAAGTTATTCTATTTTGTACTTCACTTACATGGTAGAGCTAATTGAGTGAGCCCTTGTAGAACTAAAATAAGCTTCTATGAATTGGTTCTACATGCTGAGCTAGAGTTAACCGCATAAGCTCTCAACTATGTATGGTCTAAGAATGACAACTAATAGTAGGTCATAAAGCAAGATATTGTAGAACTAGTCATTTTTCTTGTAATATACATTATTTCCATGATACTATGCATTTTTCAAGAAATAACAAAGTAGGACAACAAGTTTGAAGACCAATTGGTAAAAGAGCTCTCCTCGTATAGTTAGCCTTAAAAAGCTCTTACAACCCACGAACATGGTTTTTAAACAATGGTTACTCTTAACGTATGATTGGTGATAGATAAAAATTTATCGTACTAAAATCCTTTAATAGAGGAAAAGTAAGCTTCACTAACAAAGATAAAGTTAAAATTTATCTAAGTGGGGTCATCTAAGAGATATTGGCTTAGTTAAAATTTATGATAATTTTCCTGAAGTTGATAATGTTTATTTTGTTAATAGTTTACATTATACCTTTTTAAGATTATGATAGATTTCAAGAGAATGTTATGATATTTATTTCATGAATGAGAAATGTATGTTAGTGAATATTGAAAAGGATTTTAAAAGCCTATGTTACTCAAGCAAAAAATAATTTATATTCTATAAATGAGTAGCCATAATGTCTAACTCTTATTTCTAAGATTAGTAGTAGTAGTTTATGTTACAAAAGACTATGATGCTTAAGCTTGAGGAACATATAAGCGTTCATCAAGACTTAAAGCATTAAAGGCATTTCTCAAGTAATTCACTTGGAAGAGGTATGTTCTTCATGTTAACATGGTAAGCAAACTAAATCTACCTTTAAGTCATTGAACTTCCATTGTAAAATAAACTTGAAATACTACATATGAATGTATGTTACACTTTTGATATATCTAGCTTTAATGGTAGCAAATATTTATTTCTTATTGTTGATGTTTATACTAGGATGTCATGGCTAACATGTATTAAGAAAAAGTCTAATGTATTTAAATGTTTTATGGCATTTAAAAATATGGTTGAAACTGAAATAGGAATTAAAATCAAAGCTATTAGGGCTAATAATGTAGGTGAGTTGACCTCAAATGAGTTTTATGAGATATGAAGAAATTAAGGTATCAAGAGACATTTCTCATCAACTAGAACACCTCAAAATTGTACTACCTTGATTCGTGGTCACTCAATCAAGCCTTTTCCCAAACCAAAAACATAAAGGATGCTGCGAAGGCTAGACATAACCCCACTTAGATGATGTATAAGAACCAACATGCATGAAGGGAAAAGGAGAGGAGAAGGAAAAATAATGTGGTGGTGGATACTATAATAAAAGATAACAAAGAAACCACCCAGGGGCCAAGAACTAACCAACCCAAGGCCCCTACTAACAAAAATAAAAACCAAACCTTAATGCCTAGGGCCTTTACATCGACTACTTCAAGGTCCAACTTTGAGCAAAAATACTAGAGCAAATACACTAGATTTCCTTGAAGGCTTTAAAACTCTTAGACCAACTATAAAAGAGTGGGAGGATACAATGTAAATAGATGATAAAAAATGCTTCAAATAGAAATGAGAGGCTATATGAGATAGCCAAATATCCCGCTCAAGCAACCAAAGATGATCCTCTAGTGCCTAAGTATTTTAAGCTTGACTAATTTTACCACTATCATTAGTTACCAAGTCATGACATTGACTTTTGCCTTATAGTAAAAGATAACTTGCAAAAGATGATAGATAGAAGTGAGTTGGTACTTGACACCTCCAACCCAATTGGCCCTCAAAACTTGTCAATTCATGTATATAAATATCCATTAAATGCTAATAATAGCCCATATACCATAGCATCATTCAATATTAATAACGACCCAAGGCCTACGAGGGAACCATTCGTGATTCAAGTATCTCCTCGTAATGAATGTGGCCCTTCAACTTCTACTAGTTGAAGGCCCTCTTTTGTTGTAAGGGTATCATCACCAATGCCCCCCAAGGAGCCTTTTATAATTTAGGTGTTTTCCCCTCTCACTACAATTGAGTCTACCAACATAACTGAATAACAACCCCATGTGGTGGCCAATGTAACGACTTCTTCCTCCCAAATAACCAATGATAACCAAAAAGCTCCAACCAAGCAATGGAAGAAGCCTAGGAAAAAGCCCAAAAATAATAATTATAAGCAAGTCAAGGCATGGAAGGAAGTGGGTGAACCAAAGCCCACTTCCATCTCATCTATACCCATGACCTCTACAACTTAGGCTAATTCGACTAGCAAACCATGGGAGGATCATAAACCCCAAGAGAAAGGGAAAGAAAAGAAGCCATAATAAGAAAGACATGAATTCTACATTTTGGGACCCATGGAGGAAGTTAATAATAGGCACGACAAGCCCATGGCCAAAAACAAAGACTTCCTAAAATGCAATGAAAAAGGATAAATAATCATTGAAATAAAAAAACACAACCCTTAGCCTATATGACCTAGTCATGACTTCTATTGCATACCATGAAGCACTTGTTAAGATTTTGACTTTCATCCTCCTTAGCAATGAAATTCCTGCTACAAAGAATCCATCCATGTGATGATGATATTATCTTTACCTAGGGAGACAAAGTCAATAGCACAAGTGTTTCGTGATAGCAAAATCAAAACTAGTCCCCAAAATAGCATGATGTCCAAGGATCCCCTCTTTATAATGATATGGGTATGATGATACAAAGTGCATAGAGTGCATGTAGAAGATGGAGCTACAAAAAATTTCATCCCCTATACCATAGTTAAACACTTAGGCCTAGTGGAACATATACAACACATGCCAGCATCAACTCTCAAGTCCTTCAATGGATCATGGGTTTTTGTTAAGGGATCTATCTCCTTGAACTTTGTGCTAGGGGAGCAAGAACCCACAATTGCTAATTTCTTGGTGGTGGAGAAAATACTAGGATTCAACCTCATCATAGGAAGGCCTTGGCTAGCTCAATTATGAGTTGTGCCTTTTTTCATCCACTAAGAAATTCACTTGCCTTATGAGGAAGGTGAAATTATCATTCATGGTAATAGCATGGTTCCCCTAGTAATTAATAACATAGACATAGAGTAGGAGTTTGAAGTGGAGTTTCAAGAAGAAACTCCTAGCCACAAAGTCAAGCAACCCAATGGAGCAGAGAAGGCCAAAAACAACAATGATGGATGAGGGGATACACTATGGGGAGAGCTTCCCTTTAACATCATCAATGAAGAGGATGGAAAATACAAGCTTATGCAAAACAAGCCATATATGTTTCCTAATCTCTCAAAGATTAGGAAGCATTTGCAAAAGTGATGTATGCCTTTGATCCTCCTACGCTATGCACTTATAACCATGTAGCCATATGTACTTGCAACTTATAAGTACATATGCGTAGGAGGATCAAAGGCATATGGCTTGTAGCCATATGTACGCTAGGCATATGGCTTACATGCCTATTTATGCCATTTCATTTGCTTTATGTTAAACTTTAATTTTCATGTAGCTTAAGAGTTTACTTTTGTTTGCATTTCTATTTATTAAAACCATTTCTCTTTTAGTATGATAAACACAAAAAAAACCTCATAAAAACTTTAAAATCATAAAATCCATAAAAAATTTTAAAAANTGATAAACACAAAAAAAACCTCATAAAAACTTTAAAATCATAAAATCCATAAAAAATTTTAAAAGTAAAATAGACAAAAAATATGTTTCCCTTTGTAGAACGTGGGGCCTTCCATGGCCTAAAACTAGGAAGAACTTGGGGGCCCACCATGCTCTAAAACTAGCAAGAATGTACAATCTACTAAGGTCTTAAATCAACAAACATCCTATGGCCTGCCATGGCCTTAAACTAGTGAACAACCTTTTAACTTGTTTTCATTTTAGTATATAGCATTATTAACTAACTATTTCAACCTTTTTATTACATTATAATGTTATAACTAAGTTAGCCAACATAGCCTTGAAAAAAATTTATAACATGAAATTGTGTGACTGTAACATGAATAAAACCATAATGCCAAAAACGATATATTAAAAATCAAAACTTAAAAATAAAATTAAAATTTTTACAACATAAATAGTCATAGCCACATTGTGTGGAAAAAATTTTCAAATAATAAATAGTAACCATAAAACTCTCCAAAACTAAAACTTTGGCTAACACTAGCCATCAACATTAACATCAACATCAAATGGTCAAAAACAAGAAAGTAGGTAGCTAATGATGCTAAGGGGCATTTGGTTGAGGAAGTGGAGGATCATCCCCACCCTCACAGCTAAGGCTATTGGTATCACTTGGTGCCTATAACATAGCAACACAAGACTTATTAGTAATCAACGCATAGCAAAAATAAGCCAATAACTTATGTAAAACTAAAATAACATGAAACCAAATAAAAACAATCAAATCTATAGGGAATCTAGCTTGATAAACTATGAGAGAAGATGTTGAAGATGAACCTCCAAATGATGGATGATTTGGTCCTTCATCATGTGAGCCCAATCCACATCTCCAAGATTAATTCCTATAAGGATGTTTCTCTCATCGACGTTTGTCCATGTGGATGGCTCTCGTGACATCGTGATATTAAAAACCCCATCCACAACCATAGAGACTTAAGAAGTAGGAAGTTTAACTACTGTGAGAGTGCCTTCAAAGAGTTTGTAGGTACTTTCAGCTTGAATTCTCTTTATGAACATCTCTGTCTTACATTGTTTAGTATTCTCCTCTTTAAGTCACTGTAGATATGCCTCGTGATTAGGCATGTAGTTTTTCTTGTGGTCTTTGTGTGCCTAGCCCCACTCTAGAACCCAAGCATAATAATCTTTCAAATCCCTGGCTTTGTGGACAATGAGGTCCATTTGTAACTACTACTCTACCAACTCCCTAACAAGGGCAACCTTTTCATGAATGATATTCTAGTAGTAAACCCATGAGATCTCCTTAGTTTGCACGGTCTATGTGTTAGCCACTTAGGCTTCCATAAAGATCTTATGATCTTGAAGAATAGTGATAATCTAATTTTCCTTCTTATTCTTTACCTTTAAGGCCATAACTTTCTCCCATAGAGATTCATTGAACCTTTGAAATTACCATGAAGTTTTTGCACATCAAACTGCAAGATTAGTGATAGTTTCATATAACTTCCATGGTACATTTTCAACCTCAAGAGGGAGCTTGGGCAAAGAGTCAATCTCCATGTTAAAGCTGGGATCCCATGTAATTGTAGGAATTGAAAATAATATAACTATAAAATATACTTGTAAACATAATGTATAAAAAAAATAGCCATAAGTAAAAACTTATAACCAAATATACCTCTAAAAATCAATGTAAAAAATATTAAGGAAAAATAAAACAAAGTTCTTATCAATCTCAGGGATAACTTTTTGAAACCAATCGATGATGTCCTTAGCTACTTCATGCATGAATTCCAACTTATCTGGAACCTCTACACATGGTTTTATGTGAAAGTTATGGATAAAGGCTTTTGCACGGGGCTCAAGAACTACAACAAGCATAACAATCAATGAACAGTTAGAATGAAAACTAAACATAAAACCATAAACTATAACAAACAACACTAAGGTGTATCCATACCTAGATCCTCAACTAGGATGATAACTAGGGTTTCTTCTAGCAACAACTCAACAAATAGGGCCTCAAGCTAATTGAATGCAATGTTGATCAACCCTTCGTTGCCATGGTGACTACCTCCTTGATACACATCTACTCCTCCATAACTAGTGTGGCTTGGGCCATCAGGTGCTATCATTTGTCTACAAAAATAATAAACCAAGAACATTAAAACAACATAGCAAAACAACCTTACAACCTTATAACCTTAGAACTCAAAATTTAAAAACAAAAATCAAAACATAGCCAAAATTTAACAATGTACTTGTAACCATGTGATGAGTCCTACCAAGCTTTGATGTGAACCTTTTCTTGAAAGGTTACTCAGTAGCTTATGCTACTTCCTCTATCATGGGTCTCTTTAGCTGAGCTATAGCTACCCCTTCAGCTTGAGTGTGCAACTTCTTGGCCTTCTCAACATTAGAACGGTCAATGTGAGGCTCTAGCCCTTTACTATTAGGGAAAACACACTACCTATCATGAAGTTCCTTATTGATCATAGACAGTGATTCCTCAACATCCTTTGGTGGGTTCTAGGCTTGCATGGTTGGATAAATATGCTTTATCAAAGATCTAGAAAGTTGGGATGGGTCTTGGCACATCAATCGTCAATCCCTCCTCACCACCAAGAACTTCCTAAATCTCTTCAAATATGTTGTAAAAACTCCATAATGAATGTGTCATATTGTGATGAGGATTTCATAAATTTTGAGAATTTCCTCATGCAACCTAAAGGCCAAGTGAGTAGCCAAGTTAAATAGAGCACCTTTCCTTAGGACCTTCATCATGATCCATGTCTGGGTAGTACCAATCACCTTGTTCTGTGATAACAGCTTAGGAAAGGCATGAGATTGGATCAAGGGATAGGACTCCCTTGCTTTGGAAACTTGGAAATCCTCTAGGAACAACCCAGAATGATCATAATGAGCACCATACCATGACTCTACCTCCTTGAGATGGCTTGAATCCTTAGCCAGTTTGGTGGCAACCTTTATTCTTTTAGTGGGAACACCAAAGGGATCATAGAAGGTTGACTCATTAATGGGCAATGTGATTGGTACAATATGCACCTTGGTAATGAAATTATTAGCTCTTTTATTGAAGGATTTAATGTTGTTCATCATCTTTGTAGTAAGGATGGTTGGGGTAGGTGCCATGAAAATATCAAACAAACCTACATGAGCAATGCATGCTTGAATATTTCTGGGCACCTATTACCTCAACCAATTCTACCTTAATTCCACCTCAGTTAATTTTAGGATAAGATTTTTCTCAACACATCCTAAAATAACCATGGTGATGCTAAAAGAGGTGGAAGCCCCTCTAAGATAATGAAAATTGTCAATTAGCTAAGGCATGTACACATCATTTATAACCAAAGTAGAACAAGAATAACAAATTAAAACCATTAAAACACTTAGAACTAAAATAGCCTAAAATTTTATAACCCTAAAAAAATTAGTAAAACTTAGCCAAAATCATATTTTTCTTACCTTTCTTCTTCTTACTAGGTAAGGTTTTTGTTGAGATCCCATCAGCGATGTCCAATTTTGGAAGGAATTTCAGGATCACCCACCAACTATGAGCTATTTTGGTGGTCACACATCTCTTGAAGGTTGGGGCAAAGACTTGGGTGTATTTATCAAAGTCATGTTTCGATTGGTCAATCACTATGATTCTTATTTTAGGGTCCTTGGTAAATACATCCATCATAGTTTGAGACAACTTCAAGATTTAATTATTCGTAACCAAGCCTTGTTCACTAACCCTATACCTGTAAGATGTGTAGTATTAAAAATGTTAGAAACTCATAATGATAGAGGAAAGGTAGGTATAATGAATAAAACCAAAATAAGCCAAAAACCATGACTATAGTTATCCAACCAAATGGTACACTATACTAGGATAAACCTAGAATAATGTGTGGGCCCAGTGCACCACCATTATATTGTTATCAACATTATACTAAGAAAACTTTGGCATGCTCCATATTTGGGATAGTTAGCAGGTTGCCTTGATGCCTCTACTATCCAACATATCCTCTTGTATGCACACCTCAAGTTAATTCATTATGAATTTAATAATCATATTAGATGATTGAGGTAGTAAGGTCTCTACTATGACTCTAGCTGTGTACATAAACAAGTGTAACCACATCATCACACTAAATTTGTAAAGGACATAGGCAAGGAAGTTCCTTGCCTCTAGCCAAAATCATAGGAAACCCTAGTCTAGTACCATGTCAGTTGGGGGAGTATTGGGTTTGGAGAGATTGATGCAACATAATATCCCCACTAGTTCTACCACCACCAAAATGTGCTTAAGGAAATCCCTACATGAAAAAAAAAAACACATACCATTAGAACCAAAGTTTAAAAACTTAGAAAAAAATAAGTAAAATTAAAAACAACAAAAACCACAACTTAGTATAATATCAACTATACAACACTTTGAATTTATTATGAGATTTTGCCAAACATCTTGGTTAGTGGTGAAACTAGCCATTGTAAAAACTCTATGGTGTTAGTCAAAATCCCTTTGGAAATTCAAAAAATCAACATTCCCATAGCATAAAAAACCATTATACATCATAATTAGAATATAAAAATGTTTACCATATCATCCAAAACTTATGCATGGTGAACCTTCGTAAGGCATAACTACTACTCAAAAGGACACTTTACAAAAATGATCAAAATAGTATGTCATAGTAGATGATAAAACATTATGTTGATGTTCCTAAAATGACATATTGTTGGTGTCCTTTGGTAAAACTAAGGCTTGCACAGTCATAGAGTAGGTTCATGAGGGTGTATGTGGGGGACATATAGGACCTAGATCCATGGTCGCTAAGATTAGATGATTAGGCTACTACTGGCACTATGTGAAAAGTGAGTACATACATAATGCTAAATCTTTGTGACATGTGATAATGGCATAACAACCTTAGACACATACAGCCAACTAAGTTATAGACTACTCATATAATTTGCTCATTTCAGTGGTGGGGGTTGAATATCATTGGATCCATAACACCTAACTTTTCCACAGGGCATAGCTTTATCATCACTATAAGAGAATACTTAACAAAGTGAGTTGAAGCTATTCTTCTAAGGAAGACAACATCTTAACAAGTCTATAGATTCATACTCAATAACATAGTAGCCCATTTTGGCATACCTATGACCATAATTATAGACAATGGACCATAGTTTAGTTACCAAGAAATGAAATACATTAGTCATGACCTAGGCATTAAGAACTCCTTTTCATCACCATATTACCCTCAAGGAAATGGATAGGCTAAAGTAAGCAACAAGGCCATTGTAAACTTGCTCAAAAAGATGTTGAAGACTAGCAAATGCAAGTGGCATGAGCAGCTTGTCCATGCACCTTGGGCCTATAGAACCACATTATGAAGGACAACTGGTGTAATTCCATATAGCTTGATTTATGATTTTAAAGTTATTTTACCTCCTTAATTGTAGGTGCCATCACTTTGAGTAGCCTTATCAGACTTCATGAATGATGAACAAAACAAGGAGTTGTGCACCATCAATTTGGACTCAGTAGAGGAGCAATGGGTACGAATGCTTGCTCACATCAAGAAATACCATAATAGGTAGAAATGATAACACCATCATAACCTAAATAAGTAAAAGATTAAGGAAGGAGACCTAGTCCTCAAAGCTATCTGAAAACATGTAGACAAATCCTCATTCAACTAGGAATGACCTTCCTTGATCACTAAGGCCTTTGACAATGGAGCCTTTTGGATAGCAGACATGGATGAGAATGAATTGGCCAATCCAGTTAATCATTCCCATCTAAATCCTTACTACATGTAGCCTACAAGAACCAATAACTAACATCTATGTCCTGGATAACACATGACGACCGAACCTACATAACCTTTCTTCATTTTTTGTACAGCAATTGAACTATCAAACTTTGTAATATATGTGACCTTTAATAGCCTAATGTTTTTATCATTTTATATGGCCTTATGCATTATCATATAATAACATGTTTTCTTTGTTTTATTTCTTGAAGCTTGGAGTCATCGCAAAGATGCAACTCATCACAACAGCAAGTCACCACATGACCTCAATGTCTAAGATTTGATGAGTTTGTCCTGCAGTACCAAGAGTGCTTATTTCACCACATTTGTATTACCTCTTGTTGAACCCAAATTCATAGCCTAGTAATGATCCTCCTTACCCTAAATAACAATGGTAACCTATGTCTAACACATGCATTATGGCCTTATGATATCCCTTCATCATGCTTCTCCTACAAGTCTGTTGAATGTAACATATCTCATTCAATAGGAAAACCATCAAGTCCATGGAGTGTAATGCATCTCATTCAATGGGAAAAAAAATATCAAATCGACCTTCACAAAGAAACCCAATGAAGGTTTCACCCCATAAAAAAATAACAATGGGGAGAAAATGGTGAAGAAACTAAAGATGTCAATGAAGATCAAAAGGACAAATCAATAACTCCAAACAAGGAAAGGGAGAAGCCTAATAGCCAAAGAAAACTTGGAGCAAGATGTTAGTTCTTCAAACACATTACCAAGTGACCAACACTTCAAAACACAAAGTCCAAAGACCTATTGATTAATCAACATGTCAATGCCATATTGTAACCATGATGTCAACTATGGAATGCTTTGTTAGCCTTCATAACCATTTTCGTATAACCTTAAGCTCATTACCATCTTCTCATCATAGCTTTATCTCGTTATCACAAGCACTCTTTGGCATGATTCGACACTATTGAATTAGGCATGGAGAATGAATTCTGGTGATGGATTTGTAGTGGTGTACTATATTCCTTGTCGATACATCTTGGATCAATCCTTAAGACACCAACAAAGAGGAACCAATGAAACACCACTAAGAAAGCTCAGGTTGTAACATTTTTGCATTATGATCCTCACCCCATGAAACTTGAGGTTAAAACATCCTTATAAAATGTGAAAATTGTAATCTAAGAGATGCAATTTCACATACTTTAGCTTTTAGAGTAGAAAAATGCCTCATAAGTGATCAAAGCCTCAACCCCCAAGTGAAAAAAGCCATATCATTCCTATATTTTGGATTATAGGGTTAAAAATGCCTTTTGGACTACCAAAATTGGCATTTTATGGGTTTTATCAGGGGTATAATTTTTGCTATGCTAGAAACACCTATGGAGGGGTATAACATCACTTATGCCCAGTGTTGGGGTGTATAACACTTGCACCCCACAACATTGAACCTTTCCCCAAGTGTTCCTTCAACATGGTCCAACACCTCATCATTGCTCCAGCTCTAGTGTTGATCTTGCACTTCAATGTTGTTGTTGGAAGGGCAAGCATGGGTTGAAGAAGAAAGCTTAGATGAAATTATTATTTATTATTTTTAGTAAAAGAAATGGTTTTGGTGTCATGGGTGTATCAAAGCATACCATACATAGTAACCTTGCTGGATTTGGACACTTACAATACTTGTACATAGTAGCAATTTATCAACAATTAGGAAGAAATTTGCAACAATATTCATGATCATAAGTCCTATAAAAGTCAAGCTCTAACACCATAGAAAGGTTCCAAATTTTTGCAACCTATTTCAAACTTTTGATGATATCACCCCTTTGATACTTTCAACATTTGGCATCTAAGAGCTTTGAAATCCATTGTGAATGCTAGGCTTTTTGGAGTAATCTTAGCATGACACCCGTAACCACTATGACCATTATTATACCCTCCTAGGATTGTGTGTAGTTTTATACCAACACTAATCAACCTGGGCTTTGAGACTTTGAGTGTGGCTCTTTTTACATCGAAAACCTCTAGACATCTCACCCCTCTTGCACCACCAACGTTGCAGATCTATTAAGGATTGTAGCAAGGTTCTACAACTTCAAGAGTGGTGGAGCCTCTAGATCATGGAGTTGATTATGGCATCCAAAGCCATTAGTTTCAACAGATTCTAAAACCTTGGTAAAGTGAACCCCTTTTTTCTTCCTTAGGTACACTTGTACACATTTTGAACTTCATTTTTACTACAATAAAGTTTGCAGTTCTGATGGTTATGCAAGATAGTTAGATTTGATTTATTTCATGCATATATTTTTAGATTTGTATTGCAAATATATTTTATTACCCACGTTAACACTTTCTAAGTCTCTAGGTAATTGGCAAGACTGTCTAGGATTCCTCAGATCCTTTTTTTCATGGAGGCCCTTGGGATTCAAGGTTAAAACTATTTTAGTAGGATTTTCTATTTTCTAGTGACCAAAGTTTCCATTTGTTACGACTTGCTCCTTAGGGTCTAATGAGACGCGATATCACATACACCGCGATATCGAGTATGCGATATCACATCATCCCCTGCGATATCGCGTACGCGATATCGCGGTCTACCATCAAATCTATAAATAAGAGGTGGCACTCCCCTCATTTCTCATCCTAGGCTAGAAGTAGGAAAGCTCTGG
>MNCI01024072.1:87509-192651 GCA_015680685.1 Gnetum montanum | reverse complement strand
GGAGTTGGACTGAGATTTGCCAAGTCACATTAATCATCAAACACATAAGGGGTTGTACACCACCTTATTCTTGGGATTCCATTCCATTTCTCTTCTCTCCATCCTTCTCTCCATTGTTCACCTCATTGTCGGTTGTATCATTAGTGTATATATTTTGGTCTAGTAGGTCAACACTTGATCCTAAGGAACTATTAGTGCATCAAATGATCCCAAGGGTCCATTAGACCAACACTTGGTATTAAGGATAATTAATCCAAAACCTCATCCAAAGGATAGTTTGGTTAACACTTGTTTCCAAGGATATGTTAGTGCACTCATTTTTTACATAGAAATAGTAGGCAAAAAATTGGTCCTAAAGGTCTATTTTTCTAATACTTGGTCCCATAGGTCCATTCATCCACCAATTCATCCTAGAGCACTAGTAAGCTAAGACTTAATTCCGAGGATCCATTAGGCCAATACTTGATCCTAAGGATCTGTTAGTCCAACACTTGGTCCTAAGGGTCCATATGCTCAACAATTGATCCCATTGGTTTATTGAACAAACACATGGTCTTAAGGACTTGTTAGGTCACTAGTTAGTTCCCAGGATCCATTAGGCCAAGCCTTGGTCCTAGAGTCCTAGTTTCCCAACACTTGATCCAAAGAGCCTTTTAGGCCAGTACTTGGTTGATGAGGACCAGTAGGCCAACACTTGGTCCTAAGGATCAATTACACTAAAACTTGGTCTCAAGGATTAGTTATTATAATATTTAGTCTTGAGGATCCATTGAACAAATGCATGATCCCAAGGGTTCCTTGGGCTAACACTTGCTCTTGAGGATTTTTTGGGCCAATACTTAATCCCAAAGGATAAGTAGGCCAACACTTAGTTCCAAGAGCCTATTGGGGTAACACTTAGTATTAAGGTCCTATTAGGCAAACACTTGGTCTTGAGGGTCTATTGAGTGAACACTTGGTCCTAGAGGTCTAGTAGGAAAACACTTGGTATTAAGGATTCTTTAGGACATTAGTTGATCTCGATGATCCATTAAGCAAATACTTGTTTGTAAGGATCTGTTAGATCAACAATTAATTTTGAGGGACCAATAGACCAACACTTGATCATGAGGATCCTTTAAGTAAACACTTGATAACAAGGATCCATTGGATCACCACTTTGTCCTAAGAGTCCTTCGGAAAAATACCTGGTCACAAGGATCTATTAGGTCAATGCTTACTTCCAAGTATCTATTAGAGCAACACTTAGTCTCAAGGTTTGGCTAGGTCAACACTTGGTCTTAAGGATTCATTTGACCAACATTTGATCTTGAGGGTCTGTTGGACAAACACTTGGTTATGAGGGTTGATTTCGTAGACACTTGGTTCCAAGGGTCTATTGGACCAACACTTGGTCTTACAGGACTAGTAGGTCAATTATTGGTCCTAATGGTATATGGGACCAACACTTTAGCCTAAGGGTCCATTAGGAAAACACTTTTTTTTGAGGCTCCATTGGATCAAAACATGCTTTCAAGGTTCCATTGGAAAAACACATGCTCCCAAGGATCCATTGGACCAATTTTTGTTCTTGAGGATCTTTTGGATCAACACTTGTTCTTAAAACACTAATAAAGTAACAATTCATCTTGAGAATCCTTTGAGCCAACACTTTGTCACAGAGGACTGGTAGACCAACACTTGGATTGTAGGGTCCATTGGGCCAAAACTTAGTCTTGAGGACCCATGAATCCACACATACTCCTAACAGTCTGTTAAGACAAAAATTAATCTAGGAGGACTAGTGGACCAACACTTAATCCTGAGGATCTAGTAGGCCATTGATTAGTCTCTAGGATTCATTTGAATGATACTTGATCTTTGAGGACCAATAGGTCAAAACTTTGTCCTGTGGGCCCATTGGGCAAAGACTTGGTCCCAATGATCCATTGGGATAACACTTGGTCCCAGAGGACTGATAGGTCAATAATTGATCTTGAGTCTCAATTGGACCAATACTTGATCCTATAGGACCAGTATTCCAACAGGTGTTCTTGAGGATCCATTAGACTAACACCTTGTTCCAAGGATCCATTAGATTGAAACTTGGTTCTAAAGGATCTATAGGCTAACACTTGGTCTAGAAGGTCCATTAGACCAATTCTTGGTCACATAGAATAAGTACGCTGACACTTGACCTCAATGGTTCAATAGTCCACCAGTTGGTCATGAGGGTTCATTGCATGAACACCTAGACTCAAAGGACTAGTATGCCAACACATGATCCCAAGGGTCCATTAGACCACAAGTTGGTCTTGAGGATCTATTAGGCCAACACTTGTTCTAGAGGACTAGTAGGCCAACACTTGGTCTTCAAAATTTGTTATGTTAGCACATTGTTCTGAGGATGCATTATACCAACACTTCATCCTGAATGTTTGTTGGATCAACAAATGGTTCTAAGAATCCATTGGAAAAGCACTTGGTCTTGAGGATCTATTGAAATAACACTTGGTCCCTAGGGTTTATTGGAGTAACACTTAGTCTAGAGGGATCACTCATCCAACACTTAGTCTAGAGGATTTTTTGGACTAGCATTTGGTCCCAAGGGTCTTTTGAACCATTGGTTCATCGCAAGGATCCCTTAGGCCAACACTTAGTCCTAAGGGTTCATTAGGCTAACACTTGAGGATTAATTTAATCCTCAGTTTATCTCAGAGGACTAGTATGCCAACACATGATCTTAAGAATCCATTAGGCCATCAGTTCATCTTGGGGGTTCATTAGGCCAACACATGATCCTAGAGGACCACTAGCCCAAGACTTGGTCTTAGAGGATGAATAGATCAACATTTGGACCCAAGGATCCATTAGGCCAACATTTGTTCCTGCAAGACTAGTAGGGAAACACTTGGTTTCGATGGTCCATTTATCATATAGTTGGTCACAATGATCCTTTACTCCACTACTTGGTCGTGAAGGACCAATAGGCCAAAAATAGATCTCAAGGGTCTATTAGGCCAATGTTAGATCTTTAGGATATGTTAGGCTAGTAGTTGGTTTTGGAAGACATTTAGGCCATCACTTGGTTTCATGGGTCCATAATGCCAACCATTTATCCTGAGGGTCCGTTTAACAAAAACTTGAATCTAAAGGTCTATTAGTCCATTAGCTAATCTTAAATAACCAATAGGCCAACACTTGGTCATAAGGATATTTTAGTTCATTGATTAGTCATGAGGATCTATTAGTCAACCAATTGATCCTAAGGATCTATTAGGCTAACACTTCATCCTAGAGTACTAGTAGGCCATAACTTGGTCCCAAGGGTCCATAAGGCCACTAGTTGCTAATGGGGTCCATTAGGTCAACACATATTCTTAAGGCTCCAATGGACCAAAAATTGCTTCCTAGAGTTCATTAGACCAATATTTCGTCCCAAGATTTTATCAGTCAAACACATAGTCCCAAGGATTCCTTGGGCAAACACTTGGTCCAAAGGGTTTCTTTAGCCAACACTTGGTTCTCATGATCCCTTGGCTTAACACTTGGTTCTGGACCACTAGTAGGCTAATAATTGGTCATGATTATCTATTGGAAAAACACTTGGTTCTCATGATCCCTTAGCTTAACACTTGGTTCTAGACCACTAGTAGGCTAATAATTGGTCGTGATTATCTATTGGAAAAACACTTGGTTCTAAGGTCCTATTAGACAAACACTTGCTACCAATTATCCATTGGGTTAACACTTGGTTGTACATGTCCATTGGGTAAACACTTGTTCCTAAGGGTTTGTTGGAGTAATAATCAATTCCAAAGGATTGGTAGGCCAACACTAGATCTTGAGTGTCCATTGAATAAACATGTAGTCCTGATGTCTCATTAAGCCAACAGTTGGTCCTGAGGGTCTATTGGAGTAAAACTTTGTCATGAAGGACTAGTAGGAAAATAATTAGTTTCCAAGGTTTATTAGGCCACTAATTAATCTTGAGGATCCATTAGGCTGATACTTACTCCCAAAGACCCAGTAGGCCTACACTTGCTCCGATGGATTGATTGGACAAATACTTTGTTCCAAGGATCCATTGGGACAACAATTAATCTTGAGGATCTATTAGACCACTAATTGATCCTGAGGATCTATTAGGAGAACATTTGATTCAAAGGATCCATCATTCCAATAATTGATCCCAAGTATTACTTCATCCATAGTTGTTCCTAAGGATCTGTTGGACCAAAACTTGATTTCAAGGATCCATTAGGCCACTAGTTGGTCCTAAATATCCATTAGGATAGTACTTGGTACCAAGGGTCCTTTGGGTCAACACTTGATCCTGGAGGACCAGTAGGTCAACACATGATCCCAAGGATCCATTAGACTAATGCTTGATCCCAAGGTTTAGTTTGGCTAACACTTGGTCCTAAAGAACCTGTATGTCAATACTTGGTCTAGAGGATCCATTGGACCAATGCTTCATCCTAGAGGACTAGTAGACCAATACTTGGACATTGATGAGTCGCGTTTAGTTTTTTGTGTCGACGAGGCCTTGTTAATATGGCCTCATCAACTATGCCTCATCGATGAGGCCTAGTCGATGCATATTACCATGCGTCAATGATGCCCTATTAATGCAGTGTTGTTTTTTGGCTATAAATACATGTATGCAACCACATTTATGGTAATTAGATATTGTAGTTGTAGCAAAGCTCTTGTAGTTTTTTCATTTGGAAGTTAGAATTTTTCCTTGAGTGCTTACAATAGGAGTCATTGAGTGTATAGATCTTTATTTGAGCATTGTTGTACTTGAGCACGACAATGTGTGCGGTAATAAAAACAAGCTTTCTAATAAACCTTGCAGCACTTTGGATAGATTAGATATTTTATTTATGCATTTAATGTTCTCAATTATTTGTTAAATGTTTTCAATTAGTTATTAAATATTTTCTAGTTATTACATTAATGAAGCAAAAGCCAGATAAATTACATACATAAGTATGATTGCTTCAAGTGTAACACGTATTCGCTTGGTAATCCCAGTAGTGTTATTACTTGGTACATCCAATAACATAGTGCTTCGTTGCCCAGTAGTGGATACATGGGTTTAGGATGTGTATGGAAAGTAGGACCAAATGCTTATGTTAGGATTAGTTAAATGCTAGTTAATTTAGATTATTTAATCAAATTCCTCCTATATACAGCACCAAACTATAAAACATAAAATGATAAAAATCAGATGCCTCGATTATACTTAACTATACCAATGAATGTCACAAGTGTAATTGGGATCACAACGATTCACCTTAAGACTAGATTTAGTTCCTAAAGGACTAGTGCATTGAAAATGATAAAGTCTGCAGAATTCAATTGGACTACGCGTTAACACTTTATGATTCGTATGATTAGGCGTAGGGGTACCTTGCCACTCATCATTGGCACTATTGCTGGGAACTTTGTTTGTGGAACTTGCTCTATTTAGGTCTAAGTGAATATCATTAATATCATTGTACGAACCTAAAGATCAATATTATCCCCACTATACATAGAATTGTAAAAGCACACTAATAATTTTATTTTGTTTTGCAAAATATCTTCTTCTTCTCCACACGAAGATACCAACCCACTAGTCCCACAAGAATGCAAGGTGGTATACACTCATCTAGATGAGTTTGAGTTGAACTTTACCTTCATCCTACATTAGGATGAATAGCTGCAATGGCATGATATGGAGGGTAATGTCGCTTTTCCTCTCGATCAATCTATGCCTAGGATGCTATTCAAAACCCTTAAGAAGTTGGGCATAGTAGATCTTCATGAAGAATACGTTATGGATGGATATGTCACTTGAAACTACTATCCCAATGAAACACAATGTAAATGAGATCGACGTTAGGAGAAACTCCATGAGGCTACAAATGGAAAACATTACACTAATCCCTTGTTCCTACTAAATAAAGATGACAATGAGGATCCTCCTACTAAAGGTTATCATCATGAAGATTCTCCATCCCCTGATACTAGTGACAAGGCTGTGAACCTGAACCTATGATCCACTATTCATAAATTAGGTTCAGGAAAAAGTGACAGCCAAGGTAGGGACTTGAGCAAGCATCACAATAGTAAGGGATCTAAGGATGGTGATCATAATAAGAAAAAGAGTGATGCTGGACACCATAGTAGTGGTGGAAATCCACCTTCCTCTTCATCCTCTTCATCTGATCCCAAACATTCCTCTTCATTTGACAGTTCTCATAGAAGCCATCATCAAAATAATCGTGATGAAGATGATCAACGAGATAACAATGACCGTGAAGGCCACCAAAATTGAAGGGGTGGTCAAAACCATCATTGGCATCATCGATAAAATGATGATGATGAACCTCTATTAGTGACTCGAAGCATGCTTAACATTGCGAAGGTAGTTAAAATTCCAACTAGGCATATAAAAGATAGTCGAATCAAGCACTTAGACATGAACAATATCCCAAGATTTGAGGGGGTATATAACTCTAATCTATAGACACATCTACAAGCTTTTCATGATGCTTGTTCCTTATAGAACATAGAGAATGAATGACAAAAACTCAAGTTTTTCCCAAGGACACTCATTAAGGAAGGTAAAAGTTGGTACTGATCTTTGGAGCTAGAATCTATTTGTAGATGAAATACCATGTTAGAGTTGTTTAATGACAAATACTAGATGTACTCTAGAGTGTCTAATCTAAGAAGGAAAATCCAAGGCTAAAAACAAGAATCACATGAACCCTTGGATGCCGCCATGGGCCAATACTATTCACTCTTAAACTGATGCCTTGGCCATGATTATTCTTAAAGGAAACAACTTTACCACATCATAGATGGGATTATAGTAGAAACAAGAAGAATCCTTGGGGTGTATTCCCAAGGAAGATTGTCTGAACTAAAAGCTCATCAAATCCAAAGGCTAATTGAGCAGGTAGCAAAAGAAGAAAGTGAGCTTCAAGAAAGGGAAAGCGTTGAAGAGTATAATAGGGACCCTTCCATTAGAAAACGAGAGGTTTAATTTTGTGACAAGGAAGAATCACCAATTGATGAAGTGGTGAATAGAAAGACCTTGCCCATCCAAAAATCCATTTTTGATATTTTGGCCAAGGTTGACAAGTTATGGGACTTTTTGGACAAAAAATTTTAAATCGCTTTGAAGATTGCTGAAGAATCCAAAGAGCAAAATAGTGATTGTAATTGTAGAAGGTGAAAAGAAGCTGAACGTGCCTATCAAAGAGGTAAGGGAAAAGCTGTTGTAGTAGAGGAAGTTGTAGAGTCTAACTCTAATAATAAAACTAAATGTGACACCTATCAATATGAACATTCAAAGGGATGTTGTCCTATTGTGCCACACTTATAAGAGTCTAGAGTGTATGCATTGAATCCTTGCCTAGCACGTAGGAAAGCTCTAAGACGATTGCCTTATCCTCAAGGCAATCCAAGGTAGTTCCACCAATAGCAACAAGCTTACTAGCCAAGTGGTACTCCTACACAACCATACAAATAATACTAATAGTGGTACTAACCACAATCATGAGGAATGCCATCGCCAAGGCAGCAGTACCCTTATAGGCAACCAAATCCATATGGGTACTATGTTTAGTAGCCTATCTCCCTTAGGAGTTCTACAAGTCATACATCATTCCAACATCACTATTACCCTCTGGAGTATCACTGAACACATTCACCATCTACTTGATGGGAAAACCGATATCCATATCCATATCATCCTCCACATCCCTTTGCACATACACTACCACCTTCAACCCAGATACCTCCTGCTCCATCCATGTAGGGTGAGATTCCACCATAGTTGCAACAATGAAATGCTATGAGGACTATACACTCACAACCAATTTTTTGGCCAAGTGGTCTAGACAATTGATCAAGGAAAAGATCCTTCTTCCAACCTAGTTGTCCTCTTTAATGTCCACAATCTAGTTTGGCTAATTTTCCTATATCTCTAGCACCCTTATCCTTTGCATCAAACACCTTCAAGTGCCCTTCAAACCAAGTGCAACCTAAGATCTAGACTGTGATGCTAACTCATGCTATTTCCGATTGGATCAAGGTTGGAAATCTTCTTATGAAAATATTTGACCTAGGAAGTCCACTCATTTATCTACAGATCACTAGACATGAGCCATGAAAAGCTCTTCTTAACTTTGGTTTCAGAGTTAATCTCATCTCCCATGACATGTACAAGGTCTAAAACCTACGACCTCTTAAGAAGAGCAACATTTGTCTGGAATTAGTAGATCAGTTAATTACAGTCCCTCTAGGATTAGTAGAGGACATTGTGACCATAGCTTGTGGGTGATCCTATCCTATTGATTTCTTAGTGATCAAGGTGGAAAATTGCACAAGTGACTTTCCCATCATTATGGGAAGGGCTTGGTTAAGCACAATCGATGCACGAATGGGCATAAGAAATCTATCTTTAGAAATATCCAAGGAAAATGAACTAGGCAAGATTGAGAAGAAGTGTATTCCATGCATCATGTATAATGATAATGGATGTAATTATGTGCAAAATATTTGGTCAATCAAAAGTACACACATTAAAGCATGCAATCAATGTGCACAAGAGATCAATATTCAAAGGTGTTTATATGTAGTAGCCACAAAACAGGAGGGCACCCAGTGGTTGATAACTGACTTAGATAGTAGCACATTATGAATGGAGTCAACCAAAATCCTAACATGTTCTTATGTTAGAAATCCTTGATCACTTCAAGTAAGAGCCCTTAGAGCTAAAACTTTTACTGGCTAGAATAGAGTATGCATTTTTAAAGAATGGTAAACTGGTCATAATTGATGCCAAACTTGCTCCTGAATAAAAAGAAAAGTTGTTGAAGGTGGTGAAAAAATGGCCAACAACCTTTGCTTAGTCATATTTTGAGCTAACAAGAATAAATACAAGGATATACCAGCATCATATTTACATTGACTTGACCATGAAGCCTAGAAGGCAGCCGCAGAGGTGGTTGAATCCCAAATTGAAGAAAATCGTCAAAAAAGGAAATTTAACAACTCCTCAAAGCGAGGTTCATCTATCCCATCATAGATAGTGAGTGGGTTAGCCCACTCATAATTGTGTCGAAGAAGGATGGAAAATGGTAGGTCTGCATTGATTTCATGCTATTAAATATGGAAACATTTAAAGATAATTTTCCTTGCCATTTGTGGATCAAGTATTGGATACCATATCTAGGCATTGTTATTTTAGTTTCTTGGATGGTTATAGTGGCTATAACCAAACCAAATTGTGTAGAACATTAGGCCAAAAAAACATTCACAAGTCCTTGGGGGACTTTTGAATATTGTAAGATGCCATTTGGTCTATGTAATGCCCTTGCAACATTACAACACTTGGTCCTTAGTATCTTTCAACAACAGATCGGTAGTGCTGTTAAAGTATTTATGAATGACTTATCCACCTATGGAGCTACATTTGAGCACTAAATTTCACAAAAGGGATTGAGGTAGACCCAGAAAAGATAAGGGTCATCAAAGGAATAACACACCAACTAGAGATAATCAAAGATGTCAAATCATTCCTTGGACACATTGGCTACTATCAACAATTCATAGAGAATTTCTCTAAGATCACAAATCCATTGGTAGAGCTTACAAAGAAAGATGCACCTTTCATCTGGACCAAGGAATGTGAACATGCATTCCAACAATTAAAGGAGAAACTCGTAGAAACACCAATCCTACAAGCACCATACTATTCTAAACCCTTCCATATCATGACAGATGCATCTGAGTATTCTTTGGGAGTAGCACTCATGCAGATGGATGATAGGAAACCTCCATACTACATCCACTATGTGAGTCAAAGCATTGTGGAAGCATAGTTAAATTACATCACCATGGAGAAAGAATTAATGGCAATGGTGTATGCTTTGGAGAAGTTCAGGCACTATGTGCTTGGTTACAAAGTATTTGTGCATACGAACCATAATGCAATCCACTTCCTCATGAATAAGCTGACAGTGGACCCTCATGTCATATGGTGGCTTGTGATCTTACAGGAGTTCAATCTCACAATGGGAGATCATAAAGGAACCTAGAATGTGATCGTTAACCACCTCTTTCACTTAAGATGGGATAATAAAGAGGAGGAGAGACCACTCTTTGATCAATTTCTAGACAAACTTCTTTTTATAGGAGAAATAAGTAAAAAAATGCCTACAAAAGAAACATGATATAATGGAATCCTCACATATCTTCTCATTCAGGAGATGCCATAAGACTAGGATTTTAGAAAAAAACAACAATTCCTTCATCGGGTCAAATACTTTATGAAAATCAATGGACACCTCTACAAGGTGTGTGCTGATGGCTTGATTTGTTGGTCTGTCCTTGACGAAGATCAACTACGTGTTCTTCATGATGCTCACAAAGGGCTTTGTGAAGGCCACTATGTAGGGAGATGCACAACCATAAAAATCCTAATGACAGGATACTATTGGCCTACAATCTTTAGGGATGTCCACTAGTTTGTCAAGTCTTGTGAGCATTATCAATGAGATAAGGGGATGACTACTTGCATGTAAGGTCCTCAATAGTAGATTCAACCACTTGAACCTTCCAACATATGGGGTGTTAACTTCATGGGTCCCATCACACCCATGTCCAACGAGAAGGTATATATTGTAATAGTAGTCAACTACTACATGAAATGGGTAGAAGTAGCAGCTGTTACTAATTGTACATCATCCACTACTACCAAATTTATACAAAAAAATATTGTGAATAGGTTTGGGTGCCATGTTCACTATTTTTTGATAATGGAACTCACTTCATAGGTGCCACCTTTAAAACGTTAATGCAATGCTTGGAGGTAGAACATAAATTAACAACACCTTACCACCCCCAAGCCAATGGTCAAGCAAAGGTAACCAACTAGGAGATCACAAAAATACTAACGTGGACCATTAGTAAATATAGGAAGGATTGGGGTGTAAAACTTAACAATGCTCTTTGGGCTTATTGTTTAACTTGGAAACTTCCTATTGGCTATTATCCCTATGAGTTAGTGTACGGAAAAATTTCAACACTCCTAATTCAATCCAAGCTCCATACACTCTCAAAAACCTATGAACTAAATTTTAATCTAAGTCTAGCATTGAAAGAAATATTTATCAACCTGAACGTGTTAGATGAAAATTGATTAGTGGACCTATCCTTGAATGAGGTGAACAAGGCATTCAACAAGTATTTTCATGACCTTAGATTCAGTAAAGTAAAACTTCAACTAGGAGATAAGGTTCTCTACTAGAACCCCACACATGTACCTCAAAAGAAAAATTTTTAAATGTTGTAGGAGAGACCTTATATAATTGATCAAACCTTTTCCTCTGGGACCATGATAATATACAAACTTAATAGCCTGAGTAAAAAGTAGTTGGTCAACATCCAACAAGTTAAACCTTTCCTCAAACCAAGATAGGCTAGTGCAACTACCACCTAAATGGGTGGACAACCATGTTCTATTCTTTGGATCTCCTCCTTCTAACTCAGTCATGGGGGAGACGACCATCTATGCTAATCATCAAATTGGCTCCTTAATTTTTCTACTTTTTGTTTTTCACATTTTTGATTTTTAAAAATTATTTGTTTTACAAATTCTTAATTTTTCTAATTTTACACCATTGTTAGTACCTTTGATCCTTTCTTGATTATTTTACACTTTCTTATATTTTTTACTTTGTTTTGTTTTGATTCAAGTGTGATATTTTCTTATTTTTGCTAATAAAACTACTTTATTGTCATAGGACATAATGTCATTGTTGCTATTTACTAATGATGGTTTGTGCTTAATGTTGTGATTGTTGATGTTTGGTTTCTATTTTTGAATTCCGATGTCTGATGAATTTGACATGGTTTATTTTTCATGGAACAAGTAGTGAGTCCATGTCATCTGCCCATCCAATGAACTCTATGGTTTTCCTCATTCTGGGAATTTGAGGTTCCTTCCATTAAAGAAAATTTTAATCAATTGGTGACCTTGGTAGTTTTAGAATTAGGGAGGATTCAAGGTTTGTAAAGGGTGTGACTTCAAGGGGACTCAATACTCTTTGTACTCTTCTACTTGCTTGAGTGCTTGAGTGTCTTTCTTAGACTTCTTAATTTTCCATATCACCCATGAAACACCCTAAATTTTCAAGGCATTCTTACTTCACTAGGTCCTTAGAATTCAGACAACATCATGGCAGTTTGGCGGAAAACAGACGCTCTGAGTTTAGACTATCCTGTTTGGAAAATTTTCTACTTCCAGTGTTGATAGGCCCAACAGACTCACTGGCCTGCCCACCTGGGTAGTTCATCTAGCTGATAGTCTACTTAGGAGCAATGCATGGGGTTGTCAACGGTGCTGAGGTTGCGCAAAACAGTTCGGCAAGTTTTCTAGTCAAGAATTTTGCTACGCTACGCTATGCTATGTAGCATAACAGGCCTCAGAAGACAGTTGTAGGACAAAGTGCTATGCTATACTACGCTACACAGCGTAGCAAAAGTAAGACAGAAATGCCCAGCTTACTTATATCAATTGCATTGAGCAAGCACTTTCGGTCTTCAAAATTAGTTTCTTCGCTTAACTTCAAGTCCTTTGGCAAAGCTCCCCTTGCTAAAAAGTAGCAGATCAAGAAAAAAGTAGGCTATGTTGGCTACTACACTATGCTACGCTACATAGCATAGCACAACGTAGCAATGATGCAAGAAAAAATAGAAGGTGTCTCAAAGGCAAGATCAGCAAGCCATAATTGCAATTGTTAACACAATCAAGATTCAAGAAAAAGTTTGCAACCTCGGACGAATGAAAAGTAGTCGCTACGCTATGCTACACTACATAGTGTAGCAGAGCGTAGCAAAGATGCAGAAGTAGAAGAAACAGTTCAATGCATGCTAAAGCTTCCAGCAAATGCAAGTAACTTCGTTGCAAATTTCTTCTTCGAACTGGTGGCTACGTTGTGCTACGCTACATAGCATAGCAATGCATAGCAAGATGGTACGCTGCATAGCATAGCACCACGTAGCAAGATGCTACGCTATGCTAAACATGCTATGCCCCATAGCATAGCATAGCGTAGCAGATGGCTACGCTGCTTCAGTACGTTTCACCCCTTTGTTTACATCACTAGCACTCATTTCCAGTTCTAACAGCGTAATTGCAGCCTAATAGGCTCATCAATCAGCTTTGCATGTCCATGCAGCATGGACACGTTGACATCTTGCAGGTCCAGGACACGTGTCATCCAAACCTCGTTTCATGTGTCCCCTTGGCCCTATAAATACCCTGACAAGAAATGCTCAAAGGGTTGGAAAATTATTGGTTGGCAAGTTGTTGGCTGGCATATTTGAAAAAAGGTTGGTAGATTAAGCATTCGGTTGGCAAAAATCCATGCAGAAAGCATTAGCAAACTTGAGCAGTTAGCAAATTCTGTTAGCAGTTGGCAAGACAAACCCCTTATTTCAGTTAATATCTTGTTAACAAGATTGGCAAGTTGGCTTTGTAGCATTTCACATTGTTGGCTTTTGAGTCCGCGTTCAAGCACGTTGTTGGCTTGCTTCAAACGTTCTGGTTACTTTTGGGATCTCTGTGCTTCCTAGTGTTGCACAACTAATTGTATCCACTTTGGCAAAGTAAAGTCATAAACTTCAAGCGATGCACTTCCTAAATTTTTCTTTATTTTCTTCTTTATCATTGCATTCCACATAGTTTTCGCTTCCTTGCATTTAACAATTGTTATCTTACGTTATAAGCATCGTTTTTCACATTAAACATTAGCAAAAAGTTATTAACACAGATGAAGTCCTTGTCTAATCGACCAAACCATTTAGGGCACCCTGTTTCTGATTAATCCAGCAAGGCCCTCACACAGATACAGGGTTAAGATTGTCACGATCGACGACCTCTCGGTGTTTTCCAGCTGCTGATGTTTTTAGTTACTACAGTTTTCTGGTGCTAGAAGGAGGGCCTTCAGTGCCCTTTTCCATGTAGTATGGTAGTCTTGTAAGAATTTTGCACCTCGACACACACTAGTGTAAACGTGACACCCTTTTGTAGTTGTTTACGCATCATGTGGTGCACATTGATCACTTCGATGATTCCTTCGGAACCCTACAGGACATAAAGCTTTCCATCACCATTTGACCCTCTTGTTTTATGGTAGTTTTTCACACGTTCTATACCCTATCGTGCACTAGCGTAAATGTGACACCCTTCGTGGTTGTTTACGCATCGTGTGGTACAGATCAGTCACTTCGACGATTCCTTTGAAATATGGCAAGACATAAAGCCTTTGATTACCTTCTGATCTTCTCGTTTTCCTCGTTTGCAAAATCGTTTAACTTTGTGACCATGATTGCACCAAGCACTGTTGCTAACACCTCTAACGTTGAGGTTGCCTTCACGGTTCAAGGCATCACAGGTGCTGAATAACCGCTCAACTCAGGGCTGGGGCCACATCGATCCCTCAGGATCCAAAATCGGGGACCTGAGGGTTTAGCCTATCAACACGAATGATACAACTTCCTCTATGCAAAGGTGTAGGAAAACCTACCCTTAGATGTGCAAGAGTTTGAAGAGAAGTGTAGCTTCAAGTTCCCCTACTGCAATGGGAAGGAATTTATTCCCACTCCCAGCGCTTCCATCCCCTTAACGCAAATGAACCAATGGCTTTTAGATCAGTTGATCCAGGTGATTAAGCCTGGGGAGCCGCAAGACATAGCGTCTCATCACGATGAGGCTTTCCAGGATGGACAGGAGGAGCTATATTTCCAATCCAACTGGGGGGGGGGGGGGGGCAAACCAACCCTTCCACCATCCCTTCTACCTTGTACTTTTGGATGAACCCGCTGTCTAGTGTCGCTTCCTTTAGGATCACACTCGCATAGTCATAGTTTGTAACTCCACTGGCAACAGGTAGCCATTCTATGCATTCGACGTACCAACACGCCTACATTCGTGTCCCAACCATAGTAACTACACTTCCGTAAACTATTCACCAATCCCTATTTACTTCGCAACACACGCCAATTACGGCTACCCTGCCCTACATTCATACCATACCTATGTCGCAGTTGCCTCTAGATTCTACTTCCATTCCTGCTTTTACATATGTCCCACCAACTATGGCAGGCCCAGGCCCATCTACATGGTGGACCTTGTTCACTTCTTCACCTATTCCACAGCCGATGCAAATGTCTAGCTACGCTAGCCACCAAACATACCAAGTCCCGCAAATAGTACAACCGAGTGCAGGACCATGGTTTGTTCCACTGGCCACACAAGTGGCCTACCCCCCAGCACAATCTGCGATTGCTGCTCCAACAGCACCACCTACTGGGTGGTGGATGCCACAAGCAGCAGCATTCATAGGGGTTGCCACAATCGCACCGATGAGCGTGAAGCAGGACCCACTAGAGCTGGTCTAGAAGTTCATATAGTAGTGGAGCACGACCCTCAATGAAATCCACGAGCCTATCGTGGAGGTCCATTTTCTGGTCGTTTTCAAGGGTGCAGTGAATGACTTCATCAAGCCTAAGCTATACTATTTTTCTCCCTGCACTCTTAGTCAGGCCTTTGCCTAAACTAAGAGCATTCAGAACGCGGCCGAGGCAAGTAAAGACCCCGCCTATGTTGCATACAAGAATACCTTCACGAAGAAGGAGAAAGATAGGGGTAAGGCTACAATAGCCACAGTGGCCGTTGTGGCCAACGAGGCCAAACCTAATAACAACAGTAATAAGAACGACAAGAAATTAGCCACAACAAAAACTAACCCCACGCCCAAGTAGGGCAACACACCGCAACCTTCCACATCTACACCTAAGGCATCCGCACTGCCTAAACCAAACTTTGAGCGTAAAGACCACTCAAAGTATACCCCATTGTCTGTCAAACCTTTAGATCTTCTGAAGCAATTACTGGCAGCAAGGTACATCCAACACAAGAGGATGTCAAAAGAGGGAGCCAAGAAGCATCAACGATATTGCGAGCTTTGTAGGAACCCCTCCTTGGCCTTACCTAATGAGCCCCCAGTTCCTAAGGCCTTTATGCTAGACCAGTTCTGAGACTACCACCAACAGTACGGTCACAACATGGATTACTGTATGGCGTTAAAAGATGACATCCAAAGGATGATCAATCAGGGAAAACTAGTGCTGAATGAAAGTAACCCAGTGCATCCTAAGAATCAATCCTTGCACGTTTACACGAATCCTCTCAATGCCAACAACGTCGGATACATCATCAACACCATCGACATTAACAGTGATCCTTGACCATCCCAACACTTGTTTGTGGTCCGTGTGCCTCAACGTAGCACACTGGCACCACTAGCAGCTAATCCAAATCTGCAACGGTCGTTTGTCTTGAGAGTTCCTCCCTGGGCATCCGCCCCTGCATCACCTACTCCTTGGGCATCAGATCCTACACCACCTATTAGCATAACTGCACCGCTGCGTGCATCGCCACCGTTAGCACTATTCGTTATCAGGGGGCCAAACCATCAAATAGCCCTCGCCTAACATGAGATAGCTTTACAGCCTTCTCATCCTAAGAAACAGTTCATTGTTAGGAGGCCAAGCCATCCAATAGCCCTTACCTAGCATGAGACAGCTTTACAGCCTTCTCATCCTAAGAAATAGGAAGTGCGTTTCACTGGTGAGACATCAATGGAAAGTACTGCTCTAGGTGCTTCCAAGCCTACGCTCTTACCCCCTGCATCCACGCCCTCATCACCTAAAGGTAACATTGCTACACCTACACAGCCTTCGCCACCTTGCTCAAGAGGATCTGAACCTAGACCCAAGGCTGTCCCTCCTTGGGAAATCCATCTCCTAGGATGAATAGAAGAGGAGAAAGGCAGCAAACAAGAAGGTGGCCAAGATCTTTTAAACGCTCTTGCCCAAGTCAAACAAGTTTTGAAACAAAAAAACACTACGCTGAGTCTTTACGACTTAGTCATGACATCTACCACACACCATGAGGCTTTGGTCCACATGTTAATGACAATTTCAGTTGACGAAAATATGCCAGCGGAAGAGAAGGCAATCCATTCAGTCTTGCTTCCTTCTGCACCTGTAGAACCAAAGCCAACCCAATTGACTTTTTGCAACAGTTCTATTAGGGAAGACCCTGAAAAGGGTCAGGTGACCACAACACCCTTATTTATTACAATTTAGTTTGGCCAACATAAGATCTGAAGAGTACACGTCGATGACGGGGCTGCAACAAATGTCATCCCTTTCCCTATAGTGGACAAGTTGGGTTTTGTCGACCAGATCAGACCCATAACAACATCATGTTTAAAGTCATTTAACAGGGCATGGGTCATGGTAAAGGGCATGGTCCACATCGATTTTGTGGCAGGGGATTAATACCCCACAAATGCAACGTTCATCATGGTTGAAGAGATGCCCAAGTTTAACCTGATCATGGGGAGGTCATGGTTGGCATAACTTTGGGCTGTCTCTTCACCCATACGCCAAAAAATTCATTTGCCCTATGCAGGTAGGGAGGTGTTCATCCACAGTGATGAGGTGGTAACACAAGCCATCCATAATGTGAATATGGAACAAGGCTCAGAAGTGATAACTTTTGAGAATGAGGCGTCTGTCTTAGTAAACACCAACTGTCTGACAAAAGGACCAGCCTGAACTGCTGGTCCAGAACACAAAAATGCATGGGTAAAGTTGCCCTTCCAAGCGGAGGATAATGATATGGGCGAAGGTCATAGCAAAACGTCTCGGCCTTATGCCTTGCCCAACCCACGATGGGTCAAGAAGTAGTTACGCATAGAGTAGCAACCCTACTGCTTCTTGCCCAGTTAGCATTCTTTGTACATTTACCACCTTTTTTGTTTTGTGTCCACCCTTGTTTTGCATCCACCCTTCTACGCTAGGTATTAACTAGTTATCCTTTAAATCGTTAGCGTATCATTTCATTACTTCATCAGGGCTCGAAATGGCCTAAAACTATGTTACCCTACCAAGGCTTGAAACAACCTAAAACTAGCCATGGCTTGAAATGGCCTAAAACTATGTACAGCTTGTTAAGTCCTAAAATTGGTAATATTTTTGCTATTTACGTCACATTAGGCGGTCCAAAATGGCCTAAAACTAGTAGTGGCCTGAGATGGCCTAAAACTAGGACAAAAACGTAACGTGAAATAATTGCATAGATAATACACATAACACACAAGCTAGCATAGCATCCAAAATTGCCAAAATTTCATTTTCATTCAATGGTTCACATCACATTGCCAATGTTTGCAACAATTTATTCAAAAAATTAAAAAAATCAGAAAAATCAAAATCCCGTGCTGTCATGGGTTATCTTCGCCCATATTCTCTTCGCCTGCATTGTTCGCTCCTGCATCATTCCCTTTCACACCACCTACCTCTACATTGCCTTCGCCTGCATTCTCATTTTTTCCCTCAATGGGCCTTTCACCTTCATCCTGAATCTGCATTGCAATAACAAAGTCGTTAGCTAGGTAAACACATAAACGCTAAAAAAAATAGGAAACCTTTGCATACCGGGGAGTGACTAACCCAAGATGGTCCCGCTTCCATCTCAAGGGGTATGCGGTCTAAACTGAGCCTGAGGTGTTCCTAAATCTCATCCTCCATTATATCGGCCCAGTGCTTATCACTTGGTCCAGTGGCTGCAGTAGCTTTCTCCTTTTCAATGGTTGTCCATCTCGACGGTGCCAGAGAAAAGGAGGCAGTAGCGGTCTCACCTATGGGAAGGTCCACTTCCCATTCAGAAGACTCAGTGACCCTCACCTATGCCTTGAACTTGTTATAAGCCTCAGTAGCACCAATGGAATTTACGAATTCATTATAAGTAAATGCTTCTATAGAAGCGTCCCTGTATAGTTTGCGGTAGGTGGCATGTTCCAGCTTATACATGTGCTTATAGCTTTTCTAGGACTGCCCCCATTTGTAAACCCTAGCGCTATAATCTTTCCAGTCTTGGTTCTTCTGGGCTAACAAATCCATTTGCATTCTCTACTCTATTATCTCTCTGGTGGCCTCATTGTTGCACCGCACGACTGTCCAATATCTAGCGTAGTCTATCATAGCCGTGCACCAACTGCTATCATTGTTCTCACGGGCCAAGAGGAATTCATTCCTAAACCTGAGATCTCCCACCTCGGCGCTCAGCTCAGCCTTCTCTCTCTCAGTCTTCTAGATCCATTTCCACAGGTTTTTGTTGACATGCCTACTTTCCCACAAGGAACGTGCCGAGTGCAAAGCACACTTGCTAGCCACATCGTATACGCGATGAGGCACTTCGGCCACTTTGGGCGAGAATGTAGGTATGACATCAACCTTTAATGCCCATGTTGGGTCCCATTTAAGTTAAGAGGCTGTGACCATATGAACAACGCATTAGTCACACTAGCGTAGCAAAAGTCAATAGATCAAGAAAATATAGCATAGTTATTTCAAAGAGCTTAGCGTAACTACTTTACTTACCTATTTCAGGATCGACCTGCATAAGACGACTGATCATGTCATCAATGATCCCTTGCATGAATGTGAGTTTGTCGGGGGTCTCGGCCCATGGTTCTAGGCAGATCAGAGGAGGTCCTGCAACATTAAAAGCAGTGTCTATCATGCAATCAAACACATCAGTAATGACTGAGAAGGACTGCAATAAACTTGTGAGTAACACAAATGACAATGTAGGGGCTCTTACCCAATAAACCCTCAGAGGTGATAATGGAGGGGTCGCCTATCGACATATCATCGAATATATTGTAAAACTCACCAGCATCTAATTGCAATTCAGCTCCTTGCTGGCTTAAAACTACGGCAGCACCCTTAGCCTTCGCCTGCTCTCCTGATGCTGGGCTACGTTCAGTAGAAGGACCTCCAGCAAAAGCACCTTCCTGGGTGATGCAGATTTCTTCTTTATTAACTGGGGCCTCTCTTCGTGAGGCCCCAACCTCTTCCTCATCAGCAAAAAGGTTCTTCTCTTCAGAAGGAGCATCTCCCTTATTAGCGGGATCCCCTTCTATTGTGATGAGGACCCCTTCCTCTCTCTTGACCAGGGCCCTTTCCTCAGTAGCTGGGGCCTCTTTGTCTTTATTTGTTGTCCCCAAATTGGGGGGCCGACACTTCCTCTTCACCTTTTTCTTCTTCTTCTTATTCTTCCTCTACTAGCAAAAACAACATGTTCACATTAGCATAAAACACATTAGCTTAAAGTAGGTGCTACGCTATGCTACGCTGCCTAGAGTAGCATAGCATAACAGGCATTAGCAAGATAGGTGAAGAAGTAAGCATAAACATCAGCATTTACCAATGGGGGGTTGCATCCTGCGTAGCTTAAACCGTAGTTTCAGCCCTTGTTCTTTTTTTGTACAGAGGGTCTCCTTGGCTGGTTGAGGCCTCTTTCGCTGCAACTTAGTGGCCATCGTTTCGGCAATGAGACGTTTCCCCCACGATATGCTACCGGCAATAGCAGAGGACACCTCACTTACGCTGTATGGGTCAAGAAAGTTACAAGCCACCTAACCCTTGGTCATTATAGAAAATGAATCCCCAATAGCCTATGGGGTATCTTGAGCTCGGATGGTTCGGAGGATTTGGCAAATCCACAATTTGGAAATCTAGTTGTGATTTTGCATGACCCAGGCTCCATTCTCATGGACTACCAAAAACTCCACGAAACACTGTAGGTAGGCTACATAAAAGCCGTAGTGTACATTAAAATGGGACTCCTGCTTCTTATCAATTTCAGTTTGCAGGCCCTTGCACAAATGCCTAGCCTAGTTATAGCGAGCACCCTCTTCCATGACCTCCTGCATTACCCAAGCTTGCTCAATCCCAAGGATTTTTCCTTGAGAAAGTAGCTAGGGAAAAGCGCGAGCACAGAAGAAAAGATAAACCTCTTTGGTGAGTCTCGACCTGACCTTATCCATAGGGGTTCCCTTTCGCTCTTTTGGGACCCCTAGCCACTCTTCGATGTCTTCCTTCTAACAATTCAGCTCTTTCTTGGTCTTCGACCCTATAGAGACACCATCAGCAGGGACACCAAAAAGGTCCACAAATAACTGGTCATTGATTTTAAGGACCACCCGCATGCTGTGTACATGTGTGCAGAAGTGGTCTGCCTTGTCGAAAAAGGAGTCTGCTAGGGTAACCATCTTGACAGCAGGGACTCTTGGATTCAGGGCCAAGAATAAATCCATGAGTCCAACATTCTGAAGGTCTTTGATTAGAGATTTCGAAGTCGCACTCCATATCCAACGTTGGTTTTCATCTACCTCCTCATACTTGAAGTAGATGTTGGCCTCCTGGCTCCCAGAGGTAATCACCGTCATCTTCTGAGACTTCTTTGCCCCTATAGCAAAAAAAAATGCAAAAAACACAAAAACACAGAAAATGCGAAAAAAAGAAACAACAAGTTAGGCTAAGCACAAGTAGTAGAGAAAACAGAAATGACACTCAGACATGCAAAAATTCATAGTTTGGCTTACCAGATTTAAACAGTAATTGGAATGGTGGAAAATTAACCAAAACATCGTCAACAACAATTGGTTTAAAGGGTGCCCATCCCTCATCCAACCAATCGGAATCCCTACATCTATTGTAGAGCCTGGGGTACTGAGTTGGATAGGTGTTGTACTCACCTTCACATTGACCTATCACACCTGCGCGCATATTCTTAGCAAAAGAAAACTCCTGCAGCACCATCTGTGCTAAGGTGAACACATCCATGTCACTGTGAAGCCCCTTCTCATTGACAAAAAACTTGGTGACAAAAAAGATATTGTTAACATTCGACTAGCATAGCAAACATTGCATAGAATAGCATAACGTGGCTACAAAACTCACCCGTCGGCATGGTAAACAGTTCCTGGTGGGTTTTGGAAGCACGTTCCCATGTGACGTGCAATGAACAAGGTGTTGTAGAGATGGTAACAGCTATACTCGGGCATATCCCAAATCCAAGCCAAACGCCTCAAATTTCTGGGGTATTAACTAGATCCTTCTCCCTGCCCACTGCTAATCGCTCCGTTTGTCAAAAATCCCAGAATACCCCGATTTGCCTCAGGCAACAGGGTTTTTGTTATGGCAGTCGCTACCTCCTTTGCCAAGCTTGACTAAATGATCATGCTGAAGCGTTGGAGGAGAAATTGCAAGAATTCCCATGCTCCCTCTTGGAACCAAACCACCTCCTGTCCCACATGTGCATGGGGTAGAGGAACATTGGCTATTGGTTCGCTCATGCAGCATAGGACCCCTACAATT
Source organism: Gnetum montanum (assembly GCA_015680685.1). NCBI lineage: Eukaryota > Viridiplantae > Streptophyta > Gnetopsida > Gnetales > Gnetaceae > Gnetum > Gnetum montanum. The sequence continues at coordinate 170,364 of MNCI01024072.1, read as the reverse complement.
TCTAAGACAATCAAAATTGGCCTTAGTGCTATCTTGCACAACATAATAGCAAAAGTTAGTACCATGTCTGAGTAAAATGCATATGTAGCATAGCTACACTAGCATTTTAGCATATAGCATAGCACTATTTTCTTCTTACACATAGTGTAGCAAAAATCATGAAGGCAATAGTGTAGCAAAGTCAACTTGGCGTAGCAACAACAAATGATAAATCTTTAAATGAGTCATCCTAACAAAGTGATTAGCATCACACCGTGGCAAAACATGTGTCACACCGTCACATCATGCACATGGCAAAACCCTCTTGAGGATCATATGCTACGCTATTTTCATGCCAAATGGCTCAAATTGTCCAAACCTCTGCGGTAATGGCAGCCACAGCGATGGCAATCTAGACGATATTGCATGCAACTTTAGCATAACATTCGTACGTTTGTCGCGGGTGAAACAACAACAGCGATGATGTAAAGGCCAAAACAACAACAATATAATAATAGAAAAACACGGATAACTAAACAAATAGAATCGTAGAGCAAAATCATAGAAAGCGAGAATAATAATAGAGACAAAAAAAAGAGAAGGCATGGCAACCTACTGGGCTAATAGTGTCTCCTCTCAAACCGCGACACGCACTTGTGTCACACACACTAGGGTTTCGTCTATCTTGCTAACCTTGGCGATTGCTTGGTTCTTATGCTCCAAATTGTTCTATGCTCTGAACGTAGGATCTGCGCTATTATGGTGAAAATGACGAGTTTACTAAGGGTTAATCTTTATTTATAGCCGCAATGGTAAAAAAGGAAACTTGTCATTCTCTCTCTTCATTTAATGCATAGTATTCCATGCAGCGTAGCATGCCCGCCACGATGTAGTGGCACTATTCGCATTAAAACTAGTGGGCTTGGGCGAAAAGCCTTCACACACTTGAAGCTAGCCATTTGCCTTCGCAGCAAAAAAATCTCAATGGTGGTCCGAAAAGACCTTAAACTAATAGCCTTGTATTTTTACATCTCATTGGCAGTTCGAAAAGACCTTAAATTAGTAATCTTAACATAGTTTCAATTTAGCTAACAGTCCAAAAAGACCTTAAACTAGAAATTTTGACTTCTCACTGGTTAGTAGTCCAAAATGACCCTAAACTAGCAGTTTCCCGTATTTGATATCAATAGTTTGCATTTTTACAGTAGCAGTTTTCCATTCCTTATGTTAACAGTTTTGCATTTCTACGTTCTGGCGGTCCGCCACAACTTTAAACTGGCAAATTTTAAAGCTTAATATCATACTTTTATATCATGCCTTATACTTACTTCTACCAATTACATCTCGTTGTTACTTTGTAAACTTTCACTATGCACATTTGCTACAAGCAGGTAATCTTTGACTAGACTTTTATCTCATCTTGGTAGGTTGAACAAAAATGGAAATGCACCACGATACTCTCTTCACCTTTAGCTTTAACAAGTCCACATGGCAAACTCATAAGACAACTGAACCCAGAGTTAATAAACTGGAAATCATCCACAGTTAACATCGTAGCATCCTTAGAAGCATCCCTAGACTAGCTAGAACATCTGGTCTAAGCCCTAGATCTAGAGGCCGAGGATATAACTGAGGACCCTCTCATCGAAATGCCTATGACCACGTTTAGGGGGGAGGTGAAAATGTTGAAACTTAGTTCCCTCTTAGATTCGCAGATGCATAAGGATGTAGCAAAAATTATGCAAGATGACATTGAAGTCTTTACATGGTCATACAGCGACATGCCGAGTCTAGATCTGAGACTGATACAACACAATATCGTCTTAGACCCATGCATGAAGGTAGTCAAGTAGAAGGCTCGCAAGGTTAGACCAGAGATTGCGTTGGCCACATAGGGTGAAATCACCAAGCTATACCAGGCTGGTTTCATTCGAGCAATTGATTACTCAGAATGAGTTTCTAACATCGTTGTAGTTTCTAAGAAAACGGGAGGAATACGAATTTGTATAGACTTCCGGGATCTAAACAAGGCAATGATCAAGGATGATTTCCCACATCCGAATATCGATCAACTTATCGACACTATGGTCGGTCATGCTCTGTTATCCTTTATGGATGGTTTCTTCGACTACAACCAAATTTACATTAACCCAAACCATCAATTAACAACAACCTTCATGACCCCATGGGATACCTTTTGTTATACCATGATGTCTTTTGGGCTAAAAAACGTCGAGGCAACGTACCAGTGAGCCATGACCTACATCTTTAGTGACTACATCTTAGAAACACTGAACGACTATGTTGATGATATAACGGTTAAATCTAAAGAAGCCGTTGATCATCCCCGTGATCTAGGTGTAGTTCTCACATGTTGCTGGATGCATGATTTATGTCTCAATTCCAAAATGTGTGTTTTCAGGGTGAGAATCGGATGCATGTTAGGATTTGTAGTATCGGAGGCTAGCATACGGGCGGACCTTGACAAAGTTAACGCCATCGTCAACCTAGCACCTCCTACAAACCTTGAAGAACTACGTGGGTTACAGAGTAAATTATAGTTCATCATAAGGTTTATAGCAAAGTTGACTGACAAGTTACACCCTATGCAACATCTTCTAAAGAAATGGGTTAACTTTGAATGGATGGTGCAATGCCAACAAACCTTTAATGACTTAAAGGAAGACCTTTTGCACCTCCCCACTAATCACCCACCACAGAGGGACAAGCCATTCTTCATCTACCTTGCCACCTCAGACACGTCTATCGCAGCATTGTTATGTTAGAAATAGGAAGACGGATCTAAGATACCAGTGTACTACCTAAGTCATGCATTGATAGCGTACGAGGTGAAATATAATGAAGTGGAGAGAAACTACCTTGCCTTAGTGTTTGCATTGAAAAAGTGGAGACACTATCTATTTCATAGAAAAATCAACATTATTTGCAAGAGCAACATACTCCGGGCTATAACAAACAATCTATATGAAAATAGTAGAATAGCCCGGTGGAAAGCAATAACAATGGAATTCGATTTGCATTATGTGAGCCAATCGTCAACGAAGGGTCAAGCCATAGCAACACAACTTACGACCTCGCCCATCGATGACCAAACAATCATAAACACCGAATTCCCAAATGAGCATGTTAGCATTGTCAATGTCGTCCCGCCAAATCTTGAGGCTACTTTAGACTTCAATGGCACCTCAACCGTGCAAGGGGGTAGTTCTTTTGCTATCATTATGTTTCCCTCTGGGGAAATGCAACCCTCAGCTTATCATTTTGCGTTCCCTTATACAAACAATTTGGCATAGTACAAGTGGTTACTCCAAGGTCTCTTAGCAGCCCAAGCATTACACATACAACACTTGACGATTCGTGGAGATTCACAACTAGTTGTGAATCAAATCGCCTAGGTCTACACTTGCAAGGCTACACACCTACAACCCTACTGCGACCTAGCAAAAACCTTGCTCAAACAGTTTGCAACTACAGATGTTCAACACGTGCCACGTAACGAAAACACCGTAGCAAATGCCCTAGCCACCCTAGCATTAAATGTTCCATCGCACCTGTTCGTGAGTTTGCCAACTTCAATTATCGAGTGTACGGAGCCTATCACTCAAGCGGGACACATAGCCTCTGTTAATGCTACAGACACCCAGGAGTGGTACTCCAACATTAAAGCCTACTTGCAACATGGTGAGCCCCCAAGCAGATTGACATCTGCCCAGAGAGATGCGATTCGTAAGAATGCTCAACAGTATGTGCTCATGGGAGATAACACCCTGTGTAGACGCTCCTATGACAACATATTTCTGACATGCGTGAACGAGGAGCAAGCGCAGAAGGTGATTAATGAAGTACATGAGGGAGTGTGCGGTGGACACATAGCACCTAGGGCTATGGCTACTAAAATCAGACATCTAGGGTACTATTGGCCTCACATGGAGCGTGATTGCCTGACCAAAGTTAAAACATGTGATACGTGCCAACGATATGCAAATCTCATACACGTTTCACCCATAGAACTGCATCCAACTCAAATCATGTGGCCTTTCCAACAATGGGGACTAGACCTCATAGGACCTATCACGCCTAAGTCTTCTGTAGGGCATAACTTCATCATCACTACCACTGAGTATTTTACTAACTAGGTGAAGCCTATTCCCCTAAGGAAAACATCTCAACAGGTTTGCCACTTCATTTTGGACAATATCGTAACAAGGTTTGGGCTTCCAAAGACCATTGTGACCGATAACGGGCCACAGTTCAGTAGTGCGAAAACCAAAACCTTCTGCAGCAATCTTGGCATCAGGCAGTCGTTCTCTTCACCATACTACCCACAAGTGAATGGGAAAGTAGAAGCAACCAACAAGTCCATCATGAATTTATTGAAGAAAATGCTCAACAATAGCAAGAGGCGATGGCATGAGAAAATCCTCTATGTGTTGTGGGCTTACAGGACGACATGCAGGACTACGACAGGTAAGATACCTTACAGTCTTGTTTATGGATCTGAAGCGGTGTTACCTCTTAAGTTGCAGGTACCATCACTCCAGATAATCTTGTCGAATGTTGTGAGTGAAGCCCAGAACAACAAGTCGAGGATCATCGACCTTGACTCAATAGAGGAGGAGCGCGCACAAACACTAGGTCGCATAGAGCACTACCAGAATAAGCAATGGCAAAAATGTCATGCAAATCCACATCAACAGCCAATAAAGAAGGGAGACCTCGTTCTCAAGGCTTCCCATAAGCATATGAACAAATTCTCAGCAAACTGGGAAGGTCCATACATGGTCACAAAAGCCTTTGGGAATGGAGCCTTCAAATTGGTAGACATGGATGACAATGAGTTCACAAATTCGGTGAATGACTCATACCTGAAGCCGTACTACATCTAATGCATGAAGCAAGTAAGTAGAACGTCTGCTAAGACATAAAACTGGCAAAGGTACGTAATCATCCGCTACGACATAAAATTGGCAAAGTAGTCCACTATGACTATAAACTAGCACAAACAGTTTGTTATGACTATAAACTAGCATAGATTGTCTTCCATGACAAAAAATTGGCATAGATGGTCTACTAGGACCTTGAACTAGCTCATCCACCATTTGCTATGATGATAAACTAGCATAGCGGTTTGCTGGGACCTTAAACCAGCACAACGATTGTCTGCTATGACGTTAAACTGGCACATATGGTTTGCTGGGACTTTAAACTAGCACAACGATCTGCTAGGACTTTAAACTAGACCAGTGGTCTATTGGGACCTTAAACTAGCACAACATGGTCTACCAGGACCTTAAACTGGGTTCACGGCACGTCCCCAGCATACATCTACACCAGTGCACATCAAGCAAGTGTGCACAATGTCGACACTGGGTGGGACGTTGCAATTCCATAATGTAGTTCATGATGCCATGAAAATGCCCATTGGAACATATGCAATGCTGCTGCTCTTGGCATCTTGCTGATCCTCCGAAGATGTTGTACAACATCATGCTGACCCTTCAGACCTACTGTCGCCATGGCTCATTGCCCTAGTAGTAGGTTCCTTGGTCACCATCTACTACTGGAGTTTCAGCAGTATTGTGGCCTAGCCACAATATTATTAACCTCTAGCCCTTGCCAGCATTTGAGCTCAAGAGACGCTTAGCTGTTGAGTAGCCAATCTCATGATTGAACTGAGAATGCATGCCTTTAGCAAGGATTCTTGAGCATCTGCACAGCAACTCCTAGCATCTTCGATGCCAACCTCTCCACGATGATGTTGCCAAAGCTGCTGTTGGCCTTCTTGGTTTGGACATCACACACCAGCAAAGATGTCCAGAGCTTCAACAACATTCGTAGCAAGCAAGACCCTTGCCTTCATTTTGCATCATGGTTGTTTCTTCTGGTTTGTTCTCTGTTATGTTTGCAGGGTGCGTACCGGAGGGGCATCGATCGAAGGTGCATCTCGCCACGGCAGCAAATGCTACAACGTTACAAGGTGGTTGTTTTGATTAGCTTAGCTACTTCAGAGTGCACATACCATCCTATCCCTTAAACCTCTTTACCTTACTCCTTGCACCTGCAATTCCACTCTCTCCCCTCTTTTACAAAATTTTCTTGACATCTATCAAGCCCTCCCATTTGCCCAACTGCAAAATCCATGGTGCGCAACACAGCTCGCTGCATGGGAAGCATCTATGGGTAGGTTAAAGCCCCATGTGGATGTAACACAACTCATCCTAGGAAAGAAACACCTGTCCTGCAACAAGGTTGTTTGCAAATGTAAAAGGCAAAACAACAAAAGGCAAAAGCATAAGAGAGAAAAGCTCACACGCACAGAAAAAAGGAGCGTGCCTAAAAAAAATGGCACATAAGTTGTTTCACAATCACTCTCTCTCTCTAAGAATTTTTACAAGAGGTCGAAGGTTAGCAAAAGCAAAGATGACCACACAAATAATCCCCTCACAAGCACTCCGACGAGGGATTCTACTAAGCATCATCTTTACCATTTTCCTGAACCTCCTTCTTCCCCACTTAAACTTTCCCCCTTCCACGCATAACCAATGCGACACTCTCAAGCATAGCTAAGTGACATCTTAGCGAGCACTGAAGAGCGATGTTAGCATTTTTTCTGTCGTGATGTTTCGTTTTCTTTGTTGGCATCTCTTGGGTCCATCCTCCAAACATCGACAAAGAGGGGCCAATGAAACACCCTAAATTTTCAAGGCATTCTTGCTTCACTAGGTCCTTGGAATTCAGGCAGCATCATGGCAGTTTGGCAAAAAATGGACACTCTGAGTTTAGACTATCCAGTTCGGCAAATTTTCTACTTCCAGTGTTGATAGGCCCAACGGACTCACTGGCCTGCCCACCTGGGTAGTTCATCTAGTTGACAATCTACTTAGGAGCAATGTGTGGGGTTGTTGGCAGTGCTCAGGCTGCATAAAATAGTTCGGCAAGTTTTCTAGTCAAGAAGTTTGCTATGCTACGCTACGCTATGTCACGTACCAGGCCTTAGAAGACAGTTGCAGGATGAAGTGCTACACTATGCTACGCTACGTAGTGTAGCACAGCATAGAAAAAGTAAGACAGAAAGGCCCAGCTTACTTAGTAATTTCAATTGCATTGAGCAATCACTTCCAGTGTTCAAAATCAGTTGTTTTGCTTAACTTCAAGTCCTTCGGCAAAGCTCCCCTTGCTAGAAAGGTAGTAGATCAAGGAAAAAGTAGACTATGTTGGTTGCTACACTACGTAGCATAGCAATGATGCAAGAAAAAATAGGTGGTGTCTTAAAGGTAAGATCAGCAAGCCGCAATTGCAGTTGTTAGCACAATCAGGCTTCAAGAAAAAGTTTGCAACATCAAACGAATGAAAAGCGACTGCTACGCTATGCTACACTACATAGCATAGCAAAGATGTAGAAGCAGAAGAAACAATTCAATGCATTCCAAAGCTTCCAGAAAATGCAATTAATTTCATCGCAAATTTCTTCTTCGAATTGGTGGCTACGCTGTGCTACGCTACATAGCGTAGCATCTTGCTACACTACGCCAAGCATGCTACGCCCCACAGTGTAGCATAGCGTAGCAGACGGCTAAGTTGCTTCAGCATGCTTCACCCCTTTGTCTACATCACTAGCGTGCATCTCCAGTTCTGACACCGTAATTGCAGCCTGACAAGCTCATAAATCAATTTTGCATGTCCATGCAGCATGGACACGTCAACATCTTGCAGGTCCAGGACAAATTCTGTTAGCGGTTGGCAAGACAAACCCCCTATTTCAGTTAATATCTTGTTAACAATGTTGGCAAGTTGGCTTTGTAGCATTTCACATTGGTTACTTTTTGGATCTCTGTGCTTCCCAGTGTTGCACAATTGATTGTATCCACTTTGGAAAAGTAAAGTCATAAACTTGAAGTGGTGCACTTCCTAACTTTTGCTTTATTTTCTTGTTTATCATTGCATTTTGCATTGTTTTCGCTTCCTCGTGTTTAACACTTGTTATCTTACGTTATAAGCATCTTTTTTCACATTAAACATTTGCAAAAGGTTATTGACATCGATTAAGTCCCTGTCTAATCAACTAGATCATTCAGGGCACCCCATTTCTGATTAATCTAGCACGACCCTCGCCCAAATACGGGGTTAAGACTGTCACGATTGATGACCTCTTGGTGTTTTCTAGTCGTCGACAGTTTCGGTCACTATAACCCATTGATAGGAAGTCAAATAACGTCATTGCATGGTGTGGTTACCCTTTCAAAAAAAATAATGGGAATTCAAAGCACACTCTTTCGATATGAATAAGTCCTTGCATGGTGTGGTTCCCATTTCAAAAAAAAAATGAAACAATGGAAATTCAAAGCACACCCCTTGGACAAATAAATGGGCTACAAGCACTAGTTATGGGACTCAAACAACATGCACCTATGCCTAAAATTACCCTTTAACTAAGGCCCTCTCTCTCACTTCCTACTTCTCTTTTCTTTTATTTGTGGAATGGTGGTTGTCTTGTGGGAGCACTCTGGTATCTTGAGTAAGTGGATTGATCTTGGAGTGGTGATGCAAAGTCACTAAAAGTAGTTAGTTTTGGTCTAGACTAAGGATGAAACTTTCCAAGTCATTCTAAACACAAATTTCACCAAGGGACTTCTTGTGACCTCAATTGGGAACTCCATTCCACCTTCTTTATCATCCATCTATGCTGCCATAACTCACCTCACTATTGTGTTCTATGTTATGCTCTATGTCTTGGTCTGATGTGTTGGGATTCTTGAGTTGATTTGTTTAGGCTGATCCTTAACTTTTCATGATCATTAAATTGACTATGGGACCCACAGACTCCTTAGTTGAGGTTATGTAAGGGAAACAAGGGCATGAGCTTGCTATGGGGAGGACCCACTTGCATAGCTCTTGGTCTAGTTAGTTAAGGTTCCTTACCTTTAGCATCGCTACAATCCTATCTTTTACATATTCCATTAAGTATTCCGCTCAGTGCTCCTTAACCTTTTACTTCATTCATCCACTAAATCCATTTTTCTCCATTTTTCCAAATTTATGAGTTTCAACACCCTTTTCTCATGTTTTCATACTATTCTTAATCTTTTGAGCTTTCATTTGATCCTAATTTCATCCAAAAATTCCTTGTATTTTGAAAGTTTGACCAAAGTCAATGGTGGTCGACAACTGCATCAATGAGGCCTCATTGACACAATGTGTACATGCTATATATACCGCCTAGCACTTAGGAATTTTTTATCATTTTCTCATAACACACGGGGAGTTTTTGCAATTTTTCAGAGCCCAAAACCTTCCAAAGCTCATAACTTCCTAATCGCTTGTTTAAATCACTCCATTTTTGACCTTGCACTTACCAAAGGTAAGATCCTTATCGTGGGGGCTACAGACTTTAAGGTTTCTGATGAAAATTTTTGAAAATTTTTCTAACTCCCCAAAGAGTTAATAACTTTAACAACATACAAACATCAACTTTTTCAATAGTTAAACCTTGCAACAACCTTAAGGATTATTTATTAATGATAATACATAAATAAATAATAATTGGAGTAATTAAATTAGTCATAATCACAACTTAGCCAAAGTGTAATTATCCTTAAGAGATAAAGGTATCCCAATTTTTTTTAAGTTACACAATGATTGCTAATCTATGGTCTCATTGTGATTACAGATGGCACCAAAACAAAAATTCCCATAGGAAGGAGAACCCTCGCAACCATGGAAGAAGTAACCTATAGCTAAAAGGGGCCAACAAGAACAAGGCTAAGAATTACCAAAAGCAACCCATGTAATGAGACCTCTTCGTAAGGAGCCTAAAGTGAAATTTATCTAACAAATGCTAGAAGAAGAAGTGCCAACAAAATAATCCCAATGAGGAGAAGTGCTTGGACTTGCACCAAGGATTGAGGTCACTTTGACTCAAGCCTACCTAGAGATCATTAGGTCCCAAGAGATCCAAAAATCAATTCTTTAAGAAATTAATTTTAGGCCATTTTTGGAGAAATATCTAAAGGATGTCAAAACACAACTGCAAGCCTCTTCCATGTGGCTAATAATCATGTCTAGTGGGGAATGGTACATGGGAGAGATGTATCTCTTCTGGAGTAGTCAAAGGCTAGGGTTCGTTGTCAAAATTAAGGACATTCAAGTGTCCTACTTAGCAGAAGCTATTGCACAAGCACTTGGGTTACCTGATACTAGACCACATCTAGTATAACTATCCATAAAAGGTGATCCTGAGGCTAAGTGGAAGTGGACCCAGTGATGCTACAAGGTTGACCGTAAGGAGTATGGTGCGCTCACACCAGCAGAGCAAATTTACTTTAAGATTGTGGCCTATTAACTCAATCCAATAGTGAGGCCAAGTAAGGTAATTGCCTTCTCCACTTGAGCATGTGCTGCTCTAAGTGGGAAATTTTTCATTCAACCTTCCATAGCTGATCTACTTAGAGATCAAGAAATTCTTCATGGAAAATGAACGTAAAAGGAAGACCTTCCCATTTCCATTCATTCAAAAACTCTACAAAAGGGTAGCCATTGTTCGCTATTCTAATGATACCCTCAGGCATGCTTCTTTGGCCTCATGGTTAGAAATTGTGAAAGATAAAATGCTAGCAATGACCCAAGAAAAGGAGCAACTGCCACTACCACCCACTCAGGAAATAATGTCAAAGGACTACACAACCATTGAGCATGTGGGAAAAATTCATGAGTAGCTCTTGAGAAAACAAGAGCAACATGCAAAAAGAAGTGGGGTAGATCCATCTGTATATCAACTAATGATGAGTCACCTTAATGAGATTCCCTGAATAGTTAGCCAAATGGAGAGGGGTGGTCCAATCTTCTCTGCCCAACGAATGCAGCTACTCGTAAGGTTAGATTCCAATGCTTAGGATGTGACAGTGTCATTATTGCAATAACATATATTCTCATAAATCTTTGGGAATGCTGCCACTTTCTTGGTGTAGTTGGAGGAAGGAAAAGGGACAACTGTCTTGGTGATGTAGCACCAAGGGTAGGACATAGTAGTTGAAGTGGTTGCTGATCATGTTGTTGAAGTATTGAATGCATTGGCGATGTCTATACCAGACATATATATACTTCAAGATGTGCAAACATTTGTAGGCACGATCAATGGAAAGTTAGACATAGCCCATCATGAAAAGTTGCTAGAACAATTGGTGGGAACTAGGCAACTGACTCTGGACATCTTTGATCTTCCAAAAGACATCACTACGACCCAGTCAGAGTTATTAAATGCAAGGGGAAAATGCATTATCCTAGAGGGGCAACTTGAAATTACCTAAGAAAGAAACCAATGCTTGGCTGTGGAGGTTGCTGAAATACATGCCTGACTTATGGATCTTGCGATTCCCAACTCAATAGTAACAAGAGATGAAGCTTTCAAATAGCTTTAAGAACAATTCCACAATGTTGAGGAGGAGGTAGTTGTGGCCATCTTTAAATAGTCCATAGCTAAATTCAAAATGTATTCAATTCAAAAGGACTTAAAACCAGATGCACCAGGAAAATGAAGCCCTGATGGCACAGAACTATTACCTGCGAAATGTTGATACTCAAATGGACCAGATGTAGGAATTGATTCATCAACAATAGGAGTAGCTTGCTAGGGTGAATACTAAACTGAGGAAATTGGCTATAGAGAATTAAAATTTATCAATGAAGGAAGTATGCACCTTGTGCTAGAGATCTACCATCGAGATCACCATTTGGAAGAATGAGGCTTTGAAGTTTGAAAAAATGAAGAATCATTACAGAGATTAGGTTGGCTTACAAAAGGAAGTTAATGAGAAACACATTCAAATGGCAAAGGAAAAATTGAATAAAGCCCTCCAACAACTCCAACAAGGAAGAGAAATATGGCAATCCATCGTTGATGGGATTGACGCCTACAATAAAGCAAAAATTTTCTTGAAGGAGTTGCAAATCAAGGAAATTATAGAGTATATGAAGTTGGCCAATCTCTAATATGCAAACTTGGAAATGTTGACTACCAAATGGTCATGGTCAGAGTTAGAATAGCAAGTGGCTATCTCGTATTTGTTGTACAAGGCAGAGTTCAAGCACCACAAGGATGCCAAGCAAAAACTTGAGACTAAAAATGCTGAACTTGAAGTTCTCATATCGCAAGTTAGAGATCAACGATCAATCATTAAGAACCTAGCTAGATGAATGAATGATTACCAAGAGCTAAAAGACACAGTTAAGGTGTTTGACATTGAATGCAAATAGTTCATTACCTAGTTTATCAATGCTAAGGAGCTATTTCTATCAATCCCATATCCCTGGGATGTGCCCATTCCAACCCACATTAGCAAAGTTGCATGGATGGTGCATGATCCTAGAAGCAAGGAGGAGAAAATGAAAGTACTATTGGATGCTTTCTGCCTCTCACCTAAAGTTGCAGTAGTAGTAGGACATCCACACCCACCTCAACCATCGCCTGTGCATAAAGCCAGTGAAGGTCTCTCAGAGCCTCAAGAACCACAAACACCTTGGACCATTTGATCGTTTCTAATAGCTTCACAACATCAAGGAACATGCCATCCAATTTTGAAGAGTTGTGTTATGGTGTTCAATTTTGTATCCTGAATACCATCATTCTTTGTAATGTGTGGATCCATACACTTGGGCACTACATTTTTTGTAAAGTCAGTCAATAATCCCATACCTTCCCAATTTTGTAAAAGAACTTGATGACAAGTTTTCATTCAGTCATGGGGGTATGATAAGTCATGTTTAGTTAGTTGCATCCATGAGGCCTCGTCAACGCAGCCTCGTTGACTAGGCCTCATCGATGAGGCCTAGTTGATGCATCTTACTATGCATTGACAAGGCCCCATCAATGCAATATTTTTTTTTGGCTATAAATATGTGCATGTATTCACATTTATGGAAAATAGAGATTGTAGTTATAGAAAAGTTCTTATAGATTTTTCATTTGGAAGTTAGAATTTTTTCTTGAGTGCTCGCAGTAGGAGTCATTGAGTGTTCGGATCTTTATTCAAGCATTATTGTACCTGAGCACAACAGTGTGTGCAGTAAGAAAGAAAAGCTTTGTTGTGTGCAATAAGAAAGAAAAGCTTTCTAATAAACCTTGTAGCACTTTGGATAGATTAGCTATTTTATTTATGCATTTAATGTTCTCAATTATTTGTTAAATTTTTTCTAGTTATTACATTAATAAAGTAATTAAGCTAGACAGACTACATACATAAATACAACCGCTTCAAAAGTAACATGTATTCACTTGGTAATTCTAGCAACATTATTGCTTAGTACACCTAATAGCATAGCACTTGGTCACCTAGTGGTGGATACATGGGTTCATGACGTGTACAGAAAGTGGAACTAGATGCTTATGTTAGGATTAGTTAATTTAGATTAGTTGATCAAATTCCTTCTATCTACATTTGAGCACCAAACTATAAAACATAAAATGATAAAAATTGGATGCCTCGATTACACTTAACCATACCAAGGAATGTCACAAGTGTAATTGGAAAGACAACAATTGACCTCAAGGCTAGATTCACTTCCTAAAGGACTAGTGCACTGGAAAAGATAAAGTCCATGAAATTCAACTGGATTGTGTATGAAAGCTTTGTGATTCATATGGTTAAGCATAGGGGTACCTCACCACTCATCAGAAATGATGATCCATTAGTCCTCTAGTTGGTCCCAAGGATCTGTTTGGCCAATAGTAGGTCAAAGAGAACTAGTAGGTAAACAATTTGTCCTAATGATATTTCAGATAAGTACTTAGTCCTAATGATCCATTTGACCAACACTTGGTTCCAAAGGACTAGTGGATCAATAATTGGACCCAAGAGTTTGTGGGGATAATAATTAATTCGAAGGATCAATTGGATCAACACTTGATCTCAAATGTCCATTTAGCCAACAATTCATTATGATGGTCTTTTGGACTAACACTTTCTCATTAGGATTTGTTGGATAAAATCTTGGTCCTGAGAGTCTATTGGGCCAACAATTGATCCTAATGAACTAGTAGGCCAACACTTTCTCTTAAGGATTGATTAGAAAACTAGTTGACCTCAAGGGTTCATTAGGTTAAGACTTTGTCTTTAGGGTTCGTTGGGCCAACACTTGGTCCCAAAATTCCATTGAACAAACACTTGATCATTGGAAAAAAATTTAGTCCAAAGATCCACTAGGCCATAAATTGGTAAGTAGGATCCATTAGTCTAGTAGTTGATCCTAAGAATTTATTATGGTGGATCTTCATCTAAAAGGATTAGTAGGATGATACTTGGTCCTAAGGGTCCATGGAGCCAACACTTACTTTCATGGATCCATTGTACCACCACTTAATCTTGAGGTTCCATTTGGTCAACAGTTGGTCTTGAGGATCTATTGGATGAAAATATGATCTTGAGGATCCATTTGTTCAACACTTAGTCTTCATGGTCTATTGGACAAACACATGATCTTGAGGATTTGTTAGGCTAACACGTGGGAGGTTCATAGAGTGGGTTATACCTAAGAAGAGGGAACTTCATGATCATGAAGAGGATTTGCATTTGATGATATTTGTTAGTTAGGAAGACTCACTATTCAACAAGGTCTTTGTAGTGATTGGAGAATTCAATCGATAGAAAATTAAAGATCCTAAGTAGAACAACTTTAACCCTTTATCTTAAGGACCTCTAAAAATAGGATCTAAGGTATCTTGGAGAGTCTAGCCAATTACATAGGGACTTATAGAGTGTAAAAGGGGGTAAACAAAATGAAAATAATGTAGATATGATTTGAAGAAAATGTACAAAATTTACACAATAAATAGAGCTAGAAACCTTATTGGAATAAAATATTAGAAATAAAGAAGAGTTTGGCATGTGTACAATTGATTCTTAGGGATGCAAAAGATTTACTTCGATGGGGTTTGGAGTCTATTGAGGCTGGTAGCCTTGAATACAACACTCAGCTACACGATCTATGTGTAGCACAACTCCTATGATTGCAAAACCTTACTATTATCCTTAGCAAATCTACAGTGTTGGTGGTATAGGGGGTAAGATGTGTAGGGATTTTGGGCAACAAGGAAGAGCCAAAATGAGAGTCTCAATGCTTAGGTTGCTTAACATTTCCATAAAATCTTATAAAAATCTTAGGGTTCAAACAATGGTCAAAATTGGTTGTAAATTCCATGCTAAGAATCCTTCAAAGGCTTTGTGATTTTAATGGATTCTCAAAGCTATGAAATGCAAAAGTGGCTGCAAAAATGCCCAAAAATTTTAAACCTTTTCATGGTGTTGAAGCTTGGCTTATATAGATTTGATGGCCATAAATTTTGTTATAAATTTCTATCCTGATTACTGAAAAATTGATGCTATGTGTAGGTGTTTTAGGGTCCAAATCCCAGCCTAGTTTCCACGCACGGTAAGTTTTATACCCCCAAGATACCATAACCATTATGGTTACCAAAAATAGTAACTAGAAATTTCAACCATGCTAGCTTCTTTCACCCAAGGTGGATTCTTTTACCCACGCTAGTCTTCTAGGAGTAATGTTGAAATAATAGGGGTCACGCTAAGTTTCATGGGCAAAACTAGGTTTCAAGAGAAATGCTAGACATAGGACCAATGCTAGGACGATGGGCTCATGTTGGAGTAACTAGAGTAACACTAGGGTTGCAGGAGTTAAACCCCCCAATGCTAGGCATAGGTGATGTTACACCCCCCAATGCTAAGCATAGGTGATTCCAACATAGCAAAGGTTATAAACCCCACAAAACCTATGGATTCAATAGTCCAAAAGGCATTTTGACCCCTCCAACCCCAAATACAAGCATGATATGAACTTTTTCACTTGTGGATTGAGGCTTTGACCACTTATGAGGCATTTTTTAGCTCCAAAAGTTGAGGTATGTGAAATTTCATCTCATGGATTACAATTTTCACATTTTACAATGAATGTTTAGCCTTGAGTTTCATGGGGTGAAAGTTACAATGCCAAAAATGGTTAGAACATGCATTTTCTTTGGTGGTGTTTCATTGAAACCTCTTTGTTGGTGTCTTGAGGATTAACTCGAGAGGCATTGACAAAGAATACAAAACAACATTGTAGATCCATCACCAACATTCCCTCTCCATGCTTAATTCAGTAATATCAAACCATGCCAAAGAGTGCTTATGATGATTACATAAGGTTGTGATGAGATGGTAAAATCTATAGGTTACATTTGTTCATGAGTATTAACAATGAGTTATAGAGGTTGACATCATGGATACAATATGGCACTGACATGTTTATCTATCAAAAAGTCTTCTCACTTTATGTTTTCAAAGTATTGGTTACTCAACAATGCATTTGAGGAACCAACATTTCACTCAAAGGTTTTCTTTGGACATTAGGCTCCTCCATTTGCATTGGAGCCATTGATTTATTCTTTAATATTTATTGGCATTTTGACTTCTTGGTTATTTATTTTTTATTTTTTGTTATTCTTTTTGTGGTGTGAAACCTTCATTGAGTTTCTTTGCCAAGGTTAGCTTTTGGTTTGGATTTTTCATTAAATAAGATTTATTACATTCAATAGACTTGATGGTTTTTCCATTGAATGAAATGTGTTACATTCAACAGACTTGTAGGTGGAGCATGACAAAGGGATGTCATATGGTCATAATTCATGATTGTTGAACATTGGTCATCATTGTTATTTAGGATGAGAAAATTTATAATTAGGCTATGGTATTGGGCTCAAGGAGAGGTAATAAGAATGAGGTAGGATAAGAACTCTTGGTATAGTAGGACAAACTCACCAAACCTTGCACATTGAGGTCACGTGATGACTTGTTGTAATAATGTGTTACACCTTCACGATGAATCTAGGCTTCATTCTATAAGCACAACTCCAAGAGAATAAGAAACAAGAAAAATAAAACATGGTGTTACATGATAATGCACAAGGTCATATAAAATGATCTGCAAACTAGGCTACCATATGACACACATGTTACAAAGTTTGACAATGTCTCCCTTATGCAAAAAGATGGAAAGAGGTCATGTAGGCTCGCTTGTCATTGGTTGCTAAGGTCGTCAATGTTAATTGTTGGTTCTCATGGGCTACATGTAGTAAGGCTTAAGGTAGGAATGATTAACCAGGTTGGCCAACTCATTCCTATCCATGTATGCTATCCTAAAGGCTCCATTGTTGTAGGCCTTAGTGACCAAGAAAGGTCCCTTCCAGTTGGCTAAGAATTTGTTTGTATGCTCATAGATAGCTTTGAGGACCAGGTCTCCTTCCTTGATCTTGCACTTATTTAGGTCATGGTGGTGTTACTATTTCTAGCTCTCCTAATACTACTTGATGTGAACAAGTGTTTGCACTTGTTACTCTTCCACCAAGTCTAGATCCATGGTACATAGCTCCTTCTTTTATTCATCATCGATGAAGTCTGATAGGACTACCTGGAGTGATGGAACTTGCAATTCAAGAGGTAAAACAACTTCAAAATCATAAACTAGGCTATATGGGGTTACATCAGTTGTAATTCAAAATATCATTAGGTATGCCCAAAGTGCATGGACAAGCCACTGATGCCACTTGCATTTATTATTGTTCATCATCTTCTTTAGGAAGTTTACAATGGCCTTATTTTTTCTTTAGATCATCCATTAAGTTAAGGATAATATGGTGATGAGAAGGAATGCTTAATGTCTAGGTCATGACAAAAGTCTTTCATTCCTTGGCTACTAAATTGTGGTTCATTATCTGTGACTATGCTCATAGGTATACTAAAATGGGCTACTGTGTTATCTAATATGAATCTACATACTTGTTGAAAAGTTATCTTCCTTAGTAGAATCTCTTCAACTAATTTTGTAAATTATTCAATTGTAGTGATGATAAAGCTATGCCCTATAGACGACTTAGGTATTATAGGTTCAATGATATTCAAAACCTATTGTTTGAATGGCCAACTTATCTAAGTTGTATGTAACTCAGTCAGTAGTACATGTATAAGGTTGCTATGCTTTTGACAAGTGTCACAAGTTTTAATCTTCTGTAGACAGTCACTTTCCATATAGGACCAGTAATAACCTAACCATCTAATCTTTGTGGTCATGACTCTAGGTCCTATATGTCCCCCAAATACACCCTTGTGAACTTGCTCTAGGACTATGTTAGCTTTAACTTTACCTAAGCATACTAACAATATGTCATCATTAGATCATCGATATAATGTGTTATCCCCCACTATGACATACTATTTTGATCATTTTCGTACAATGTCTTTTTGAGTAGTAGTTGGGCCTTGTGAAGGCTCACCATGCATAAGGTAAAACCTGATATGATCATACCACTCCTTTATAGAAGCAATATGAACTATGGCTACAAAATGTATCCTTAGTGTTCTACATGATGGAAATAGCATAGTTCACAATTAAGAAAGGTAACTTTCTAAACACATCTGGCATCACACTAAGAGCTAGCATTGCTATGGCATAGGCTATGGTGTTCATTTTTTAGGGTACATGCTATATATCAATGTCTGTAAATTGTTGAATAAGTTTCTTTTCAAGGTCATAGCAAGGTTGTAAATGTTTGTGTTTGCATGCATAAACATCCATTATTTGGTTTACCATAAGTTGTGAATCATCTTTGATCACTAAGCATTTTACTCTTTGGTCTTGAGCTATCATCATTTCCCTAATCAAACCCTCATAATCCATTATGTTGTTGGTACATGAAAATTCAAAATGATAGGCAAAGGATTGGATTTCATTGATAAGAATGTCCCATTGCTAGTGGAAGCTCCGTTGAAGTTCATGATGGCCTCATAGCCCTTAGGCATTTGGCTAATGATTTTGACGTGCTCATTAGGGAATTTCAAGTCAATGGTTACAAGGTCATGAACCTATGAAATACTAAGTTGTGTGGCTATAGCTTGACCATTCGTTGAGGCTTGGAAAGTGTAATGAAGGTCAAAATCTACTATTGTATCTTTCCAGCAAGTTGTATGACTACTTTCATAGATATTAGACATTACAGGTCTAAGCACGTTATCTTTGCAAATTACTTTGAATTAGCTCCTAAATAGGTAGTATCTCCACTTATTTAATGAAAAGAATAAGACTAGAAAATACTTCTCTACCTCACTTTATCAGGTATCATAGGTAATCAATGCATGGCTAAGGTAGTATATTGTCAACTTTGCTCTGTCATCTCATTTCTAACAATGTAGAGAGGCAATGGATGCATCAAATATAGCAAGGTAGATATAAAAGGATTTATACTTTTATGATGAATAGACCATTAGTAGTTGTGCCAACTCTTGGTTAAGGTTTTCAAAGACCTCTTGGCATTGAGCCATCTACTCATAGTGAAATCCTTTCTTATGCAAGTGTTGCATGGGTTGTAACTTATCCGTGCACCTAGTGATGTACCTATCAATAACTTGTAATCTAGCTTGCAGTCTTTGATGCTCCTTAAGGTTAGTTGGAACTACCAAGTTGGATATGGATTTAACCTTATCAAGATCAATGTGTATCCTTGCTTCAGATACTACAAAGCCAAGCATCTTACTAGTTATGACACCAAAGACACACTTCATTGAATTAAGCCTAAGCTCATACTTGAGACATCGTTTAAGCACAAGTTCAAGGTCATGCACATGGTTGCTATCCACTTTGAACTTAACAACTATATCATCTACATAATCACTGAGAAATCCTAGCATATATTCACTAAAGATAAACATTATAGCTCTTTGGTATGTAGCTCTTGAGGCACCACTAAAAAATTCATGTTGTCAAATTGTAACGTTCATTTTCCAACTTGTGAAAAAAATTTATTGTAAATGTAAGATTTGTAGTTCATGAGTTTTATTCTTACATACTTTATCTTTTGGGGATGAAAAATGTATTATAAGTTGTTATTTCCTTACTTCCCAAGTGGAAAAATTTATCTCATGTCAATATTTGGGTTGGGAAAGGCTAAAAATGCCCTGGGAATTGCTACATTTGGCATTTATATGGGTTTTTATGAGGGTATAGCCTCAACTATGTTGGAACCATGTACCCCTAGCATAGATGGTGTTGGGGTTTCATTCTCATTTCCAACCCAATGTAGTCACCACAAAACCTTGCATATATGCATATATCTAGCATTAAAATTATTGGGATTTTTGATTTTTCATTTTCCCAATAGTGGCCAACATAGTCAACCCAAGTGTTCAATAGTTGCAGCATGGCTAGCATACACATTAGGTTTCTAGTAGTTTTCAAAAATTTTAGTGTAGTCCACCAAGGTTAGTGTAGTTGGGATGGCATCAGCATAGTCACAAAAGTACTTTTATAATTTATAGTATCTTGATGGGCTTTGGTGTCTATGTTGTATCCAAACTTACTATAAATGGCCAACTATGCTGAGAATTAATGATCGTTACACATGTAATTAGATATCAATTTGTTAATAATCATGATAGTGATGCATAGATCCAAAAGAAGCAATTCCATGTCTATAAAAATCAAATGTGAATAATTTATTCCAGTCCCAGAAGCCAAGAAAGCATTTTTCATAACTTAAAATCCCTTTTTCACACTTTGCAATGAAGAGATCCTATTGTGATCTTAAAACACCTTTGATAGCAAATTGGTGTTTATGTTGGGCATTACCTCCCCATGCGATATCAGCAGACCAAGGGTGGAATACCAATCATTGACAATAGTTGCAGATTCGAGTGAGAACTAGTAGAGAGTTGTTGGAAATGGAGGTTGGAAAACATTCATATCATGGAGTTTCAAGTGCAAGAAGCAAGCTCCAATGGACTTCAAGCTCCTTCTTAGTGAACTTCTTGTGCACCTAAGACATAAATATGTACCTTTAGAAGCTTGTACTTTATTATTTTCCATTTCAATAAAGTTATAGTTCATTGTTGTGCAAATTTAATTTCAAGTTTTTATTTTTGTGTTTGGTTTTATTTTGAACTTGAAATTCCATTTCCATTCTCACCGTCATTTACAACTTTTTTTACATGTTTGTTTATGTTTCATAAGTGCTTGGGCGATTGCCTAGACTATCCAAGGTACCTTGAATTTCATTTTTTGAAGGACCTTGGGATTCGAGGCTAAAAGTGTTTTAGCACTTGATAAGCGATGAGGTATCCCCTATGCCCCACCATATGAATAACAAGTGTTCACACATAATCTGATCAAATTCAATGGACTTTATAGTTTCCAGTGCACTAGTCTTCTAGGCAGTGAACCTTGCCCTAAGGTCATTTGTTGTCTTTGCAATTACACTTGTGAAGCACATGGTATGGTTAAGTGTAATTGAGGCATACAATTTTTATAGTTTTATGTTTTATAGCCTTGGTGCCTAAATAGAGATAAAGACAAGGTAATTTAATGGCTAATTCAATGTGACTAACCTACTGGCCTCTAGCTAATCCTAACATAAGTATCTAGTCCCACTTTTTGTACATGTCTTGAATCCACGTATCCATTGCTAGGTTACTAAGCACTACAATATTGGACATACTGAGCAATAACACTACTGGGATTACCAAGTAAATACATGTTACACTCAAAGCGGTCATACTTATGTATTTAGTCTATCTAATTTATCTTGCTCAATTATCTTAATTAGCTTAATTATTGGAAAACATTGAAGAAGTAATTGAAAACATTAAATGCATAAATGAAGTATTTAATCTCTCCAGAATGCTACAAAGTTTATCAGAAAGCTCATCTTTATTGCCACACACACTCTCATGCTCAGGTACAACAATACTCAGATAAAGATTCGTACACTTAATGACTCTTGTTGCAAGCACTTGGGAAAAATATTCTAACTTTCAAATAGAAAAACTGCAAGAGCTTTGCTACTACTATAAGAATTGATGCCATAAATGTGGCTCGTGGCTTACATTTATAGACCAAGATAGACCCCTGCATCGATGGGGCCACATCAATGTAATTGAATGCATCAACATGGCCTCGGTGATAGGGCTTAGTTGATGTGACAAATCGAAACTCATCATATCCCCATGACTAAATGAGAACTTGTCCTCAAGTTCTTTACAAAATTGGGAAGGTATGGAATTATTGACTAACTTTGACATAACAAAACAAAACAAGACAAAATGGACATAACAACTAAGTGCCCAATGTATGAATCAACAAATTACAAAAATTGGGGTTCATGACACAAAATTAAACACCATGACATGATTCTTTAAATGGATGTTCAACATAGTGGTAGTCGCTAAGAAAAATAGTAGTGTACACATTTGCATCGATTTCCAAGACCTGAATAAGGAAACTATCAAAGATGATTTCCCTCTACCTAGTATTGATCAACTTATTAATGCTACAACTAGACATGCCTTATTATCCTTTATGGATGGGATCTTAGCATACAACAAAATTAGGATTAACCCAGAGCATTAACTTAGTATGACCTTCATGACCCCTTAGGGTACCTTTTATTACAATATGATGTCCATTGGCATAAAGAATGTAGGAGAAGCCTATCAAAGAGCTATGGAATATATCTTTAGTGATTACATGCTAGGTTTGCTTAATGATTACATAGAAAATATAGCTATAAAGTTCAAAGTGGCCAACAATCATGTGCATAACCTAAACCTTGTACTTAAACATTGCCTCGAGTATGAGCTTAGGCTTAATCCTAAGAAGTGTATCTTTGGTGTCAAAATTGGTAAGATGCTTGGCTTTGTAGTATTTGAAGTAGGGATATGCATCAATCTTGACAAGGTTAAAGCTATTTCCAACTTGGCAGCACCAACTAACCTTAAAGAGCTTCAAGGACTACAAGGCATATTACAATTTATCGGTAGGTTCATCACTAGGCTTATGGATAAGCTACAGCCCATGGAACACTTTCTTAAGAAAGGAGTTTACTATGATTGGATGACTTAATGCCAAGAAGTCTTTGAAAACATTAAGCAAGAGTTGGCACAATTACTGACAGTCTATCCAACACAAAAGGAGCATCCATTGCTTCTCTACTATGTTAGAAGTAAGATGATGAAGCATAGTTACCTATATACTACCTATGCTATGCATTAGTTTCCCATGAGACACAATACACCAAAGTAGAGAATTATTTTCTAGCCCTAGTCTCCTCATTAAAGAAGTGCAGACACTAACTCTTTAGGATTCAAGTTAACATCATTTGCAAAGATAACATGCTTAGAGCCATAATGATCACCAGATATGAAAGTATTAGTAAAACTTGTTGGAAAGTTAAAACAATGGAGCTTGACCTTCTTTACATTTCTTAAGCCTCAATGAAATGACAAGTTATAGTCACATAACTTACTATTTCACCAATTGATGACCATGCATCAATTGACCCCAAATTCCCTAACAAACATGTTAACATCATTAGCCAAGTGCCTGATGGCTATGAGGTAGTCATGCACTTTTATGAAGGTTTAATGGCTCGTGGGGCTAGTGATGTTGACATTAGAACATTCCCATTCAATGAAATCCAATCCTTTACCTACCATTTTGAATTTTCATATACGAATAATGTAGCGAAGTATGAGGGTTTGATCAAGGGAATGATGGTAGCTCGTGACCGAGGAATAAAATGCTAAATGATCAAATGTGATTAAGAACTTATGGAAAACCAAATAACTAAGGTTTAGGAGTGTAGAGCCAAACATTTGCAACCTTACTGTTACCTAGGAAAGAAACTAATGCAATAATTCATAAACATAAATATCCAACATGTATCATGAAACAAATAACACCATAGCTGATGTGATTACAACCTAGCCCTCAATGTGATGCCAAATGTGTTTAGCAAGTTTTCCACCTTGACTATGGACTATGTTATTCATATCACACAAGACTTTGAGGATACCTTTGTAGTTGAACCCTTGCAAGGCTTGACTACCTCTAAAAAGGATGTTGTACATAAATGATCAAAATAGTATGTGATAGTAGGTAATAACACATTATGATGATAATTCTACGATGACATATTATTAATGTTCTTAGGTAAAAATAAGGCTTGCATGGTCCTAGAGTAGGTTCACAAGGGTGTATGTGGGGGCATATAGGACCTATAGCCATGGTTTCATAGATCAAACCATTAGGCTATTATTGCTCAAATATGGAAAGTGATTGCCTACAAAAGGTTAAAACATGTGATACTTGCCAATGGCATAGCTATCTTAAACATGTACTACCAACTGAGTTATAGACCACTTAGATAACTTGGCTATTTCAATGATGGGGATTGGATATCATTGGAACCATAATGTGGGTCAAAGATATTCTCATAAGAAAGACAACATCTCAACAAGTCTGTAAATTTATACTCCACAACATAGTAGCCCATTTTGACATACCTATGACCATAGCCATAGATAATGGACCACAATTTAATAGCTAAGAAATGAAAAAATTTTGTCATGACCTAGGCATTAAGCACTCCTTCTCATTCCCATATTACCCTCAAGCCAATGGACAGGCTAAAGCAAGCAATAAAGCCATCATAAACTTACTCAAAAAGAAGCTAAACAACAATGAATATAAGTGGCATGAACAACTTATCTATGTACTTTAGGCATACAGAACAACATTCTGAACTACAACTAGTGTAACCCCATATAGCTTAATTTATGGTTCTAAATTTTTTTTACCACTTGAATTTTAAGTACCATCACTCTAAGTAGTCCTATTAGTCTTCATTAATGATGAGTAGAACCAGGAGTTATGTACATGAATCTAGACTTGATGGAGGAGTAACAAGTGCAAATGCTTGCTCACGTCAAGTGGTACCAAAAGAGGCAGAAATAGCAACATCACCATAACCTAAACAAACACAAGATCAAGGAAGGAGACCTTATCTTTTAAGCCATCCACAAGCATGTGGACAAATTTGTAGTGAATTGGAAAGGGTTCTTCTTGGTCACTAAGGCCTATGGCAATGAAGCCTTCAAGATAACATACATGGGTAGGAATGAGTTGTCTAATCGAGTCAATCATTCCTATCTAAAGCCCTACTACATGTAGCTTGTGAGAATCAACTGCTAACATCAATGACCTTGACAATCAATAACAAGTGAGCCTATGTAACCTCTTAACCTCTATTGCATAATATATGAACTATGAAACTTTGTAACATTGATGACTTTTCATGACCCGTTTTTCTTATCATTCTATATGACATTATGCATTGTAATGGAACAACATGTTTTCCTCATCTTGTTTCGTGTTCTCTTGGAGTTGTGCTTGTAGGATGAAGCCAAGAGTCATCACAAAGGTGAAACTTATTACAATAAAAAATCACCACAAAACCTTAATGTGCAAGATTCAATGAGCTTGTCCTGTCATGCCAAAAGTACTTGTTTTACCACATTCATATTACCTCTATTTGAACCCAATCACGTAGCCTAAATATAACCTTACTAATCTTAAAGGAAAATGGTGATCCATGTTTGATACTCATGCATTATGACCATATGAAATCCCTTTGTTATGCTACACCATCAAGTGCATCAAATGTAAAATATCTCATTCGATGGGAAAACCATTAAGTCCACTGGATGTAACACATATCATTCATTGGGAAAACCAAATCAGAACTGGCCTTGTCAAAGAAACCCAATGAAGGTTTTGCTTCAAAAAATGGAAAAGTAAATTTCCAAGAAGTCAAGATGCTAATGAAGCCAAAAAAGATAAATCTATGGCTCCAAAAACATAAAGGTAGAAGCCTAATGACCAATGAAACCTTAGAGTAAGGTGTTGTTTTCTCAAACATATTGCCGAGTGACCAAAACTTCTAAACATGAAGTGAAAGAAATTGTTGATTGACCAACATGTTAGTTCCATATCATAGCCATGGAGTCAACATTTGGAACTTATTATTAACCATGTCACCATTTACCTATAGCCAATGATAGCCCTTAGCATAACCTTGTCCCATCATCACAATCACTCTCTAGCATGGTTTGACACTATTGAATCAAGTGCAAAGAGGGAATGTTGGTGATGGACCTACAATGGTGTTTTGTATTCTTTGTTGATGTTTCTCAAGTTAATCCTTAAAACATCAACAAATAAGGACCAATGCAAAACCACCAAGAAATTCATGTTGCCAAATTATAACCTTCATTTTTAAACTTAAGACAAGATTTTATTCTAAATGTAAGATTTGTAGTCCATGAGCTGCCTCACTTGTTAAGTGGAAAACGTTACCTCTTGTCTATATTTGGACTTGGAAAGGGTGAAAATGCCTAGAAACTACCAAATTTATCATTGACATGGGTTTTGTAGTGGTATAGCATCAACTATGTTAGAACCATCTACCCCCAATGTAGATGGTGTTGGGTTTTCATTCTCATTTCCAACCCAGCATAGTCACCACAAAACCTAGCATAGATGCATATATCTAGTATTGGAATTATTGGGATTTTCCATTTTTCATTTTCTCAACAGGGGCTTGCATAGTTACCCTAAGTCTTTAGCACTTGCAACATGGCCAACGTAGACATTATATTTCTAGCAACTTCAGTGTAGTCCATCAAGATCAGTGTAGTTGGGATGGTATCAACCTAGTCACAAAAGTTTATTTACTATTTATAGTATTTTTATGGGCTTTGATGTCTATGTTGCATCAAATCATACTATAAATGGCCAACTACGCTGAGAATTAATGACCATTACACCTATAATTAAACATCAATCTATCAATAATGATGAAAATGATGCATAGACTCAAAAATAGCAATTCCAAACCTATAAAAATAAAATGAGAACACCTTATTCTAGTCCTAGATGCCAAGAAATAATTTTTCATAAATTGAAACTCTTTTTCACACTTTACAACCAAGAGAACCTGTTGTGACCTTAAAGCACCTTTGACAACAAATTGATGTATATGCTAGGCATTACCTCCCCATGTGGTACCACTACACCAAAGGTGGAATACCAATCCTTGAGCATAGTTGTAGATTTTTGTCAATACTAGCATGAAGTTTCTAGAAATGGGGGTTGGAAGGCATTTGAATCATGGAGTTTCGAGTGTAGACTGCAAACTCCAATGGACTTCAAGCTCCTTCTTAGTGAACTTCTTGTGCATCCAGCACACAAAGTTGTATTTTTTAAATCTCATATGTTATCATTTTTCATTTCAATAAAAATAAAATTCATTTTGGTTCAAATTTAATTTCATGTTTTCATTTATTTATCTATTTTCATTTTTAATCTACAATTTCATTTCCATTTTCACCATCATTTACATTTCTATTTATATTTTTGTTTATGTTCCATAAGTCCCTGGGTGATAGGCCATGCCATCTAGGATGCCTTGAATTTCATTTTTAGGGGCCCTTGGGATTCGAGGCTAAAATTTTTCTAGTGCATGGGATATTCCAATTTCTATTCCAGAACTAAATTTTCAAGTTCTAACAAGTCCTGTGTTCTTTAGGCCAAACAACATCATATTGTAACAAAAGGTACCTCAAGAGGTCATGATGGTCATACCGAGTTGATATTCTAGGTTAATCCTAATCTGGTTGTATTCCAAGAATCCATCCATAAAGGATAATAAGGCATGTCTAGTCATAGTATCAATATGTTGATCAATACTAGGAAAAGGAAAATAATCTTTAATAGGTGCCTTATTTAGGTCTCAAAAATTGATGCAAATATATATACTCCCATTTTTCTTAAGAACTACCACTACCTTGGACACTCATTCTGCTTAATCAACAGCTTTGATGAAACCAGCTTGGTATAGTTCATTGATTTCATCATGAACTGCCAAGACCAAATTAGGTCTAATATTATGAACATTTTACTTAATTGGTCTAATACTATGATCAAGTATGATGTTATGTTGCACTAGGCATGGATCTAGACACGACATATCTTCATATGACCAGGAAAAGACTTTAATATTGCCTTGTAGGACCTTGATGATGTCTTGACCCTATTGAGGTTCTAGTGAGGAACTTAATTTTAGGGTTTTCTCCTTACCATTGTGTGTTGGGATAGGGACCTTAACTAGAGAGTCCTCATTAATGTTGCAAGCTTCAAGGTTAATGATTTTAACTAGGTTTTTAGGTCATTCTAGAGTTTTCTCTATAGAATCTATGTGATTGATGAGGATCTAAGGCTTAAGAACTAGGTAATTGGTATTAATACACTATTCAAAATCATCATGGAATCCACCTAGGCTCAAAGGCAAACTAATTTGCTCCTAGGTATCCATACTCTAGTCCTACATGTCAAACATAAGTTCATTAAGTGACACTTGGGTAAAAATGAGTAAATAATGCCAAAATGATACAAAATATCTTAGCAAATATGCAAACACGTGCTATTTCAAGGTTAAACAAGATGCAAACAAGGTCAACCAAGGCTATCAAAGGAAGGTAAAGACTAATAAGTTGGAACAAAGGCCACATACAGTCAAATAAAGAAAAAACAAGATCAAAACAAGTTGAAGAATAATGAAAGTATGAAAACTAAGGTTAAACATGATCATATGAGGTTACATTTTTGCCACTTTTAGGCCTTAGTGGGCCATGTTGCCAATTTAAGACCTTGGAAGACCATGATTACATGGTGTCAAATGATGATTAAAGATGATAAAACCTCATCACCTAACATCAATCAAGGGCTAAACAAAGGTCAATAGAGGTCATAATAGAGAGAACAAGGTAGGTATAGTGAAACTAAAGTGTAGTAAAGTCGAATGAGGTCAACTAGTGGTAGTAAATGTCAAAAATGCATATCAAGGCCAAAATAAGTCAAAACACAATGAAACAAGGTCAAATTAGCCAAGGTGTGAAACACATGGTAAAAATGATTAATATTGGTTGAAAAGGATAAGATTCTCCTAGTTTTAGGCCTTAGAAGGCTGTGGTGAGAGGCTACAAAGTTGACAGGTGAGTTTGGGGACCTGTGGAGGCTATTTTAAGGTTATTTTAGGAAAAAAAAATTAAGGTTTTTCTAGGCACCCACACTAGAGCCACACTGGCCAACATGGATGGGGTGATCCATAGAATGTATAGGGTTCTCATGTAGTTTCCAAGGTTGATTTTGATCACTTTTGGACTTCCAAGGTCCTATATGATCAGCATAGTGTGTTGGGGAAGAATTTTGGTCAATTCTCATGTCAATTTGAACATCTAGAACTCACAAATGAAGTCTGGTATTGCCACCCATGCTAGAGCAATGCGAGCCAACATGGCTACCATGAAAAAATTTATTTATGGCATTCAAAGAATACAAATTGGTATTCTATGAGCTTCTCAAGGAAACATAAGGTCACAATGTTTCAAAGTTAATCATTTTAGAGGTCAAAACCTGTAATGAATGTAGGTTTAAGGTCTTACCCCCTAGAGCCATGATGGACAACATGGATTGAAGGGGGTGTCTTAGCATGGATAGCCTATCCTAGGTGATTACAAGGTCAAAACAAGATCAGATTGTAGTTGAATCTAGGGTTTTGCAAGTGCATGCTTCCCAATTGAATTTTTAGGCCATTTGATGGATATTGTGTGGTTAGAACCTTGTTGAGAACATCAGCCACACTAGGGTCACACTCACTAGCATGGATTTAGTACCACTCAACATGGATAATTTTGAGTTTTGGCTCTTAGATGGTTTCATAGACATGTTAACCAAGTTTTTAGGCTTCTAGGATCACTAGCAATAATGTTGAAAGTTTAGGCTTATAAATTCCATGTTTTATGGTCATTTGAGCTTTTGTGTGATTATACCCCTCCTACCCACACCAAGTAGCATTTCTCTACCATGGATGAGGGGGTATGGTGAGTGTTTATGCTTGAAACAATGTTAATCAATAGTTAGTTGAAGGTTTTTGGATCCTAGACTTTACTGGGCTATGTTTTTAGACTTTTGGGTGTGTTGATCTACTACTAAACTGGCAAAAAACATTATCCCTACTAGAGGCATGCTGGCCAACATGGCTCTAGCCTTCCCCATTTTGGCCACCTTGGAATAGTAGTTTTTAGTGGGTTCTAGCATCAAATTAATCAAGCATTTAAGCTTGTAGGATTACAGATGTCGATGGCTAAGATTTAGTAGCAAAATTAATAATTTTGAAGGTATTTTGGTATTTTTTCCAGTCATCCCCCCTTGAACCACACTTTCCAATGTGGCTCTAGCATGGATGAAAGGAGGGTGATAGCGTTTTAGCATTTTTTACTTATTTTCTAGTATTTAATGGCGATTGGATGCTCTAACAGGGTTTTAAGGTCATAGTTGTATAATTCAAGGCTATTTTAGGGTATTAATTAGTTTTTATGGGTCATCCTTAGGGCACCCATGCTAGGTAGCATGGGTGAGGGACTCCCCCATGTGGGAAAGACGTTAGGCATTATAGTTGGCTTAAGTTTGGTTGATTTTTAGTTATCAAGAACTTTGAAGACGTGAGAAGGTCAAAATATGTTATCTAGGAGGTTAATTTTGGTATTTTATGTTTACACCCCACCCAACCACGTTAAGGCCACAATAGCTAGAATGGATGTGATGCCCCTAATTATTTCTCCACTAAATTTCAAGGTTTTGGCTACTTTTAATTAATTTTGACAAGGTTTTGGAGCTATTGGAAACTTCCAAAAGGGTTTCAAGATTTTTGGGTTCCTTCTAAGGTCAAATAAAGGTTTGGCTAGTACTTGTAGATGTCATGCACCCTTAAGCAATAGTATCCAAAGTATATGGATTCTTGCCTAGCATTATTGCCGAAATTGGTAAGTGCATGAAGTGTTATAGCCTTTGTTGGGGGTTGGTGTTTGCTAGTGTCAACATCCAACTACTAAATATTGCAAGGTGTGTATAGGTCTTCCTATTTTGAGCATAGGATGCTATGACCCATGTTGGATCCATGTTGATTAGCGTGGGTGTGAGGGGTTTAAGGTTGAAAAATGTTTTTTAAGGTTTCAAGGAGGTTAAACCTTAGTGTACAAGAGGTTTTAATTCCTTGAACACACTTTGATTGGGATGTGTCTAGTGGGGTCCATCTAAATTCAAATTTTGATTTTCTTTTGAATCTCATACCATCCTAACATTGTTAAAATTTTCCCCTCAGAACTACCAGTGCACCATGAGTTTAGTGCATGGATTTTAACAAAGGAGATTTGAAGGGAAGGCACCTAGGTTGAAGATTGGTTTTTACTTGTAATATTTTGCAAAAATCATTTGCATAACTATCTTCTCACTTACAGCATACTAGTTCAGATCTTTCATAGCAATTTTGAGTTGAGTCCCTTTAATCCTCAGTGTTTCTTATCCAACATTCATTAGGAGTAGTGCTACCACCAAGATCTTCAAAGGTTTTCTACACTATTCACCATCATGCGGAAGAAAAAAGAAATCACTAGTAAAAGCTCTTCCTTGGAGGATGCTGATGAAGCATCCAAGGGCCCCTTCCATCTACCATGGCCCATCATAGAACAAGGATCTACTACCATCACCCCTAGGTGCAGTATTCTTGATTGATTTTATGTATTTAACATGCTAAAAGAGAAGGCTTTAATAAGTTAAAGAGAAAACAAGGGTAAACTTTAGGCTACATGCAAATGAAAATTTAACATAAATAAAAATGAAGTGACATGTACAAATAAAGTGTAAACTAGACTAAAAGGCTATAAGAAAAAAATAGCTATAAGGCTTGAAGTGCATAAGGCAAGAGGTACACATCACTTGTGAAAATTTTTCTAAATATTTGAGAGATTAGAAAATGTATATGGTCTATTTTGCGCAAGCTTGTATTCCCCATCTTCCTTAGTAATGATGTTGAAGGGGAGCTCTCCCAATAGTGTATCCCTAGATTTTTCATTGTTGGTTTTGGCCTCTTTCACTTTGTTAAGCTTCTTAACATTATGGCTAGGAGTTTCTTCTTGAAACCCCACTTTAGACTCCTACTTTATGTCAATGTTGTTGACTACTAGGGAAATTGTGCTATTACCATGAATGATTATTTCACCTCCCTCATAAGGCAAGTGAATTTCTTAGTGGATGGGTTAGGACACAGCTCATAGTTAAGCTAGCCATGACCTCCATAGGATAAGGTTAAATCTTGGTATTTCCTCAACCATCAAGAAGTTGTCCATTATGGGATATAGTTCCCCTACCACAAATTCTAAAGAGATAGATTCCTTGATAGCAACCCATGATCCATTAAAGGATTTAAGAGCTAAAGTCAACATGTGTTGTATGTGTTTTGTTAGGCCTAAACGTTCAATGATGGTATAGGATATCACATTTATCACTGCTCCATCATCTTCTTGCACTCTATGCACTTTATATTGACCTACCCTTATTTTTATAAAAAGAGGAGCTTGGTTACCTCACTATTTCAAGGATTAGTTTTGATTTCACTATCACAAAACACTAGTGATGTTGACTTCAATTCTTCCCTTGGTGAGGATGGTACCATCGCTGCATGGATGGATTCTTCACTAGAAAGGATGTCCACACTAATGGGAATGGAGATCAACATCTTGACTAGTGCTTCACGATGTGTAGTGGATGTCATGAAAGGTCATATAGGCTAAGGGTTGTATTCTTTTGTTTTAGCAACAATTTCACCTCTTCCATTGCATTAAAGAAGTATTTGTTGTTGCTTGTGGACTTTTCAATCCTATTGTTCTTAACTTCCTCCATGTGGCCCAAAATGTAGACATCATGTTTTGGTTGTTGTGGCTTTGCCTCTTTTCCCTTTCCTTGGGACTCCTCTCCTGGTTTACTAATTGAAGCAACCTTGGTCATAGAGGTCATGGGAATGGATGAGAAGGGACTAGGCTTTGATGGAACCACTTCCTTCCATGCCTTGGCTTGTTTATTGTCCATATTCTTAGGGTTTTGTGTGGGCTTCTTACATTGCTTGATTGGAAACTTCTTGTTATCATTTTTTGATTTTGAAGAAGAAATTTTTGCATTGGCTACCACAAGAGGATGTTGCTTAGTTGTACGAGTTGACTCAATGGAAATAGGGGGAGGTACTTTGATCACAAAAGGCTCTTTGGGGAATGTTGATAAAGTTATCCTTACAACAAAGGAGGTCCTTGAATTAGTGGAAGTTGAAGGACCTCCTTCATTGCGAGGAGGTATCCAAATCATAAATAGTTCTCTTAGAGGCCTTTGATCATTGTTAACATTGAATGCTACTATGGTATATAGACTATTGTTGGTGTTCAATGGGTTTTTATAGGCATGCATCGATTGGTCTTGTGGCCTAATTAGGTTGGAGGCATTAAGCATTAGTTCATCCTTATTTATCATCTTCTACAAGTCATCTTTTAGTGCTAGGAAAAATTTGGTATCATGACCTAATAGTTGATGATAGTGATAGAAATGGTTAAGTTTAAGGTATCTAGGCATTGAAGGGTCATCCTTAGTTGCACGAGTGAGATCTATGGGTATCTCACATAGTTTCTCATGCCTCTTATGGGAATTTTCTATCATTTACTTATACTATATTCTTCTACTCTTTAATAGTTGATAAAGAAGTTCCAATGCTTTTAAAAATAACCTAGTATAATTTGACTAGTCTTTTCATTCAAAGTTAGGCCTCATGGTAGTCAATGCAGAGGTCCCTAATGATGAAGGTTGGTTATTATTAGTAGGGGCCTTGGGTTGGTTCATTTTTGGCCCCTAGGTAATCGTCTTACTCTCCTTTGTCATAATGGCCATTGCTACATTGTTTTTCCTTCCACTCTCTATATCCTTTTGTGCATGTTGGTTTTTATAGACCACATAGGTAGGTTCATGGTTGGCTTTTGCAAATCCTCTATGTTCTTACTTTAGAAGAAGGTTTGACTAAGTGACTGTGAATCTAAGTAGTATAGCTTCAACTTGATAAAGTCGTTAATTGCCTCCGTGAAGATAGCAAGAAGGTGAGTTTTGGCTATTAGTTCTAGAATCTCATTATGTAAAGCATCTCATCATTGTATGAACTTTCACACTGGCTCAAGGGGATCTTACTTAACCTTCATTAATCAATCAAGGATTCTATCAGGTTTCAAATTATACTTGAAATGGTTAATGAATTGTGAAATCAGGTCTTCCAATGAGGATATGGATCCTCTTGGTAAGGCATGGTACTATTCTATGGTTTTTCCTATAAGAAACATAGGAAATATTTGCATTATCATATGTCACTAGGCTTGCAACAATAAAAACTCAGAGTGGAAGATTAGAAGGTATGCATTAGGATCTTCCTCATCATTGTACTTGGTAAATTAGGATACAGGAACACCTGAGGGAAGAGTTAATTGTGGGACTATAGGACTAATGGGATAATATAGATAGACATCCATTATTTTGATGGTCTAGGATGTGGAAACCTTGAGAATCCATAACTCTTTCATTAATTCTTGGATAATCTAGAAGGCTCAATCTAATCTATGAGGTGTCCCTATGGGTTTTTGGATTTGCATGAAAGGTTGGGATATGAGCTGGGAGGCTTATGGCCTTGTGATGGATTATGGTACTGAAGGAAGAGGTTGAGTCATTATGGTTATGGATGGGTTAAAAAATGAAAAAGAGGTTTGTGTTAGTATTTGAGGTACAATGGGGACAAAATTGGTATGGGATCCTTGGGTCTCATGAGGTTATACTATGGATTCCATCTGGATGGAAAAGGAATTAGTGGTAGTCACAACCATTGATGATGGTCATAAAAATCATGGTTATGTGGCAAAAGATATGGAGAAGAGTAAGGTTGTTGCTTTTGGCACCGATTAGATTTGATGTGCCACTATAACGAGCACTGGTCTAAACATGGTAGGATAAGGAGGGGTCAAGGATTTAGGGATCTATCCCATGGAAGATGTGAGGAGGATTAATGTGGACAAGGTAGCTTTGGGGTCAACCATTAGAAGAGCCCCTTCATAAGACTCCTGTGTTCAGACTCAACCTTGAACCTATCTTCTTTCTCATGTTGTTCATCTGAGCTAGCCTTCCTGTCCTCTTCATTCATCTTATTTAAATGAGAAAGGATGCATGAGTAGGTCTCATTTAAAGGTATTTTATCATATGGGTAAGGTATGTATTCCTTGCCATCATGGTGGATAAGTTCATATTCTTGTTTTTCCTCTACTTCCGTTCTTATAATAAGAATGCCAACTTGAATTTTTGCACAAACAAAGTGGTAGTGATCTTCTTTCATTACCAAAACTCTTGGTTTTCACCCCTTGAACCTAAGTGATTACCTACACTCAGCTACAATTGGATCTTTGGGATCATAAACCCTTATGACCTAATGGCTAGATGATGTGTCTATGAAGGTGAAAGGTAAAACAATTGATTAGCTAAACAACATGTTGATAATGTTTGAAATTAGCTTCATAGAGTGTTTAATTAATTAATGGAATGAAATACCAATAAGTGGACTTTTTCAAATGTGAGAGGAGATATTGCTATCCAATTGTTGTACACTACAATTATAAAATATAGTGCATGTTGTAATGAAAAAAGGGATACACCCTTAGGAAAAAACTCAAGAATTTTATGTTAAACCCCCCACCATGATAGGCCTACTAGTAGTATCCATGTTGAAGGTGAAAAGGGAAGAATAAGGGAGGTAAGATAAAAAATCCTACACCCTCCCACATAGTGTTGGATGTATCTCCCCTTGGTAGGTTTGATGGTTATTGCCCAAAAATTAAGGTGAAAATTTTTGTTGGTTCAAAGGTCTTATTGGTTTTGGGTGGAACACCAACGTTGGCCTTGATGGGAAATTTTCATATTACAAGGGGAGGAAGGTTTTGGAAGAACACCAATGCTAACCTTAAAATGTCCAGCAATTTTTATGAAAATTTTTTCAAAGCCCAAATCACCTATAACCTTCATATTGGGTTTTTGTGGCTAGGAATTAGGTGGCAGCATTGGTTGTTGTGGCAAAAAGAATGCTATCAATATTTAAAAACATTTTGATGTTAATTCAAGGTTTTATGCTTGTGAACAATGTTGTCATAGTCGCTAATAGGATTGGATGCATAAATTTGGTGGAAGCCCTCCTTCTAACACCAAAAAATTGTAGTGACTAGAAAATTCAATCTCTGGAAAACCAAGGATCCTAGGTAGAATAGCTTTAACCCCACATCCTAACGGCCTCAAAAAATAGGATCCAATGTGCCCTACATGGTCTTATTGACCACCTAGGAACTTACAGCATATAAATAGGGGTAAATAAAATGAAAATAATGTAGATATGATTTGAAGAAAATGCACAAAATAATACAAAATTATAAAAAAATTACACAAAATAGAATTGGAAAATTTATTTCCATAAAATATTGAAAATAAAAAATAGTTTGGGATGTGTACAAATCATTTTTGGGGATGCAAAGTATTCACTTCAATGGGATTTAGAGCCTGTTAAAGCCATTAGCCTTGAACACCACATTCCACTCCATGATCCAGGTGCTCCAAAACTTTTATGATTGCAAAACCTTGTTGTTCTCTTTATTAGATATGTAGTGTTGGTGGTACATGGAGGGTAAGATGAGATGGGATTTTAGACCATAAGGAAGAGCCACTCTTGGAGTCTCGATTTTCAAGATGCTCTTCATTGCCACAAAATCTCATATTAATCTGAGGAATCAAACAATGGTTAAAATTGGTTGTAAATTCCACATAGAGAATGCTTAAAAGGATTTTTGATTGCAATGGAATCTCAAAGCTATGGAATGAAAAAGTGATTATATAAATGACCAAAAATTTGAAACCTTTTCATGGTGTTGAAGATTGGTTTATATAGGTTTCATGGCCATAAATTTTGCGACCAATTTTTGTCCTAATTGCTAATAGATTGATGTCACATGTAGGTGTTTCAAGCATCCAAATCCAACATGGTTTCCATGTATGGTAAGTTTTGATACCCCCAAGGTACAAAAACCATTTTAGTTATTAAAAATAGTAAACAAAAATTTTACCCATGCTAGCTTCTTTCATCCATGCTATCTTCTTTTATCCACGCTAGCTCCTTTCACCCACAATAGCTTTCAAGTAGCCACATTGAATGTGCATGAGCCACACTAAGTTGCATTGGAAATGCTAGGTTGCATGAGCAACATTA
The DNA here is from genome assembly GCA_015680685.1 of Gnetum montanum. Classification (NCBI taxonomy): domain Eukaryota; kingdom Viridiplantae; phylum Streptophyta; class Gnetopsida; order Gnetales; family Gnetaceae; genus Gnetum; species Gnetum montanum. The sequence goes on along the minus strand of MNCI01024072.1, from coordinate 133,283 downwards.
AGCTTAGGATCAATGCTAGGGTACTAGGGACATGCTGGAGAAAGTAGAACAACATTGGAATTGTAGGAGTTAAACCCCTCAATGTTGGGCATAGGCGATCTTACACCACCCAATGCTAAGTACAAGTGATTCTAGCATAGCAAAGGTTATGCCTCCTAGTCCAAAAGGCATTTTGATCCGTGCCCACAACACCCCCCCACTAGAGGCCCAAATATAAACATGATATGACTTTTTAACCTAGAGATTAAGGGCTTTGATCACTTATGAGCCAGTTTCAACCCCAAAAGTTGAGGTATGTGAAATTGCATCTCATGGATTAAAATCTTTACATTTTACAATGAGAGTTTAGCCTAGAGTTCATGGGTTGAAAGTTACATTGTCAAAAATTTTACAACATGCATTTTATTTGGTGGTGGTTCAATCTCCACTTCACAATTATGCTTGGTTGGAAAACCTCTTAATCTATGGAGGTTCCTTACCCACTAGTTGGTCCCAACTATCCATTAGGCCAACACTAGGTCTTGGAGGTCTAGTAGGTTAACACTCAGTCACCAAGGTTTGTTTGTATAGGACTTGATCTTGAGGGTCCACTAGGGTAACATTTAGTCCCATAAGACAAGTAGGCCAAAACATGGTCCCATGGGTCCATTTGGCTAATACTTGATCTTGAAGGTATGTTAGTTCATAGGTTGATCCTAGAGGACTAGTAGGCTAATACTTAGTCTTGAGGGTTTGTTAGTCCAACACTTCATTCAAAGTATATGTTAGGCCAACAGTTGGTCTCAATGACCCATTAGACCATTAATTTGACTTGAGGATCTGCTAAACCAACACTTGGTCCTAAATAACTAGTAGGCTAACACTTTGTCCTATGTATCCAATACACCAACACTTAGTCCCAAGGGTCCGTTACATAAAAACATGATCCCAAGGACCTATTAGTCCATTGGTTGGTCTCAAATGACTAGTAGGTAATCACATGGTCCTAAGGATCCATTAGTCTACCAATTGGTCTTAAGAATCCATTAGTCCACTAGTTGATCTTGAGGGTTAATTACACCAACACTTGCTTTTGAAGGAGCAGTATGCCAACACTTTGTCATAAGTGTCCCTAGAATTACACTTGGTCCCTAGAGTCTATGATTCCACTAGTTGATCCCTAGGATTTGTTATGTCAACAATTAGTTCCTAAGGAACATTAGGCCAACACTTGGTTCCAAGGGTTCATTATAGCAACAGTTGGTCCTAAGGATATGTTAGTCTACAAATTGATCCTAGAGGACTAGTATGCCAAAACTTGTCCCCAAATATTTCTTACTCCACTAGATGGTTCCAAGAATCAGTTAGTTCATTGATTGTTCTTCAAGGTCCATTAGGCAAACATTCCTCAAGGGCCAATAGGCCAACACTTGGTCTCAATGGCCCATTATGCCAACACATGGTCTTGAGGGCCTGTTAGTAAAATAGTTGATCCTAATGATCTATCAAGTCAAAAATTGATCCTAGGAATCCATTAGGCTAACATCTAGTCCAGAGTGTTTGTTTTGCTAATACTTGATTCTAAGGATTTATTAGTCCACCAGTTGGTCCCATATGACAAGTAGGATAACACTTGGTCCTGAGGATGTGTTAGTTCACTACTTGATACAAGAGGACTAGTAGGCAAATACTTAGTTCCAACAATCTATTTGGATAAAATTTGGTCTCATGGATTTATTAGTCCATAGGCTGGTCTTGGAGAACTAGTAGGCCAACACTTGAATCTAAGGATCCTTTACATCAACACTTGTTCTTCAAGGTCTAGTAGTCTGACACTTGATTCCAAGTATCCATTAGACCAACACATGCTATTGATGAACTAGTAGACCAACACTTAGTCGAAGGATACATAAGGTAACTGGTTGGTTGTGAGGTTATATTTTCCAACACTTGGTCCTAAGGATGCCTTTGACTAACACTCTAGTAGGCCAACATTTTATCCCAATTATCCATTAGACCAATACCTTGTCTTGGGGAAGTAGTAAATCAGCCCTTACTCTAAGAGAACTAGTAGGCCAATATTTGATCCTAATAATTCATTAGACAAACACGTGATTGCAAGGATTTGTTTTGCTAACATTTGATCTCAATAGCCATTTGGGCCAACACTTGGTGACAAGGACTTTTTGTGGATCAAGAACATAGAAGGAAGGTTGAATAAGTTCCCCAAAAAAATTGCACCAGCCACACAAATGCATCAAATATTATGTGGTTGCCAAACTTGGGTATGTCCATCCTTATAAGGTAGAATCCATGCACACCTTCAAACTTTGTTACTTCAAAAATATGGTTTGAAGGATACCATACCCTATACAAGCTCTAAGCTTCATTCCAAAGTGTTTCATTGCTACGAAATCACTAAACCTACAAGGTCCCAACAAGCTTAGAATGTGATTTCAAGAATACCACAACTTTTACAAAATTGAGATCCACTCTAAATTATTTTAATACTACAAAACAACTCAATCCTGTAGGATCTCAACAAGCTCAATACGAATGCCTTCTTGTAAGAAGCACATCAACCTCACAAGGCTACATGAAAGAGAGAAAGACACAAGGAAGGAATATAACTAGATTTACAAGTCCTTGTACTTGAAGTTCAGTACAAAATACAACCAAGCAAATGATGTTACAAGGAAGAGCAAGAATATAATTTCATAGAGTAGACAATCAAGAGCTTGAATGTCAATAGTGCTTACATAATTTCCAAAATTTTTTAACTTCTTATAGCCTCAGAGTTTTAAAAAACTCCTTGAAGTTCATGTAACAACTACTAAATAACTAATGTAGACATCTTCTTTGAAGTTGAGATGTCTACCTATGATTAACCTCAATTCAAAAGAAGTGTCTCACTGTAACATGGGACATCTATAGGGAGATGTCTACTCTTGAATGTAAACATTGTCTATTTTAAGAAGATGTTTTCTCAACTTTTAAGTTCTATCTTTTAAGACTTTCTCTTGTCACATTGACTTCTTGCTAGTCCTTGGGGCATCCTCACTTTATTTTTATCCTTCATTTTCATTCATGCTCTCCATGCTCTCATCTTGCTTATGTAGTCCTCATTTTGATATCTTGTCGTAGATCTCATTTCCTTGAGTTCTCAAATCTCATTATGGAGTTCTTAATTATGTTCTGAAAAATCATCATCCATCACAAACATTCTATTTTCTCCATTTTCCTTAAGGTTTTGACACACAAAAGATCAACATTTTCTAGGCCAACACTAGGTCGGGTTGAACCAATACTAGGTCCCAGAGGACAAGTAGGCCAACAATTGATCTTGAGTGTCTGTTAGACCATTGGTTAATCTTTAAAGTCTATTAAGCCAACACTTGTTGCAAATCTATTGGGCCAACACTTGATCCATAGTGTCAATTAGGCCAACAGTTGGTCTTAAGTGTCTTTTAGTTCAACATTTCATTCCAAGGTACCATTATGATAACACTTTTTTTCTAGAGGACAAGTAGAACATACTTGTTCTCAAGGGTTCATTAAAATAGTGGTTAGCCTAGAGAGTTCCTTAAGAAAACACTTGATCATAAGTAATCATTGGACAAACATTCATTCTTAGAGAGCTGGTAGATTAACACTTAGTCCTAAGGAGTCATTAGGCTAGCACTTCGTCTTGAAGGTCCATTAGGTGAACAGTTGATCCTCAAGGACTAGTAGACCAACAGTTAGTCTTGATGGTCTATTAGGATAACACCTAGTCCTGATGGTCCATAATGTCCACAATTAGTCTCAAGGATATGTTGGGCTAACACATGATCCCAAGGCTTGTTGGACCAATAGTCAGTCATAAGGATCTATTGGATGAACACTTGGTCCCAATAGTCTGTTCATCCAATGCTTGTTTCTAATAGTCTATTGGACCAACAGAGTGTTCCAAACTACTTTTTGATCAAGAATTACTTCAGAGAGCCTCTAGGACTAAGACTTGGTCTAGAGGACATGTTAGGTCAACAATTGGTGTCAAGGATTAGTCGGGCCAACCCTTGGTCTTGAAGAACTAGTAGAACAACACTTGGTCTTAAGGATCCGTTAGACCACTGGTTGATACCAAGGGTCTATTAGGTAAACACTTGGTCATAAGGGTTATTAGTCCAATACTTGGTCTTGAGGGTCTATTACGCCAATACTTGGTTCTAGATGACTAATAGGCCAACACTTGATTCTAAGGGTCTGTTAGGTCAACACTTTGTCCCAAGGGCTCATTAGGACAATACATCATCCTAAGGATCTATTGGATCAATACTTGGTCTCAAGGTTCCATTAGACAAACATTTGGTCCTGAGGATCTATTGGGATAACACTAGGACCCAAGGATCTATTGGATCAACACATGATCCTAGAAGACAAGTAGCCCAACACTTGGTCATAATGGTATATTTGGCCAACACCTAGTTCCAAGAAACCATTAGGCTAAAACTTGGTCCTGAGAGACCATAGGGATAATACTTAGTCTCTAGGGTCTATTCAATAAGCACTTATTCCCAAGGATTTTTTGGGCCAACACTTAATTTGAGGATGTGTTAGGTCAACCAGTTGGTCTCGAGGGTTCATTGGACCAACACTTAGTCTCAATGGTCTATTGGATCAATACTTGGCACCAAGAACTTGTGAGGCCAATGCATAGTCATGACGGTCAGTTGGAACAACACTTCATCCCAAGGATCCATTGAGTAAATAGTTAGTCTTAAGGATCTATTGGATCAATACTTGATCCCAAAGGATCAGTATGCCAATACTTAATTCCAAGGATTTTTTAGAACACTATATATTTTCAAGGATTTGTTAGTCTAACACTTGGAGTTCAGGATCCATTGGTCCAACACTTCATCTTGATGTTCCTCTAGTGTAATGGTTGATCTTGAGGATTTCTTAGTCCATCAATTAATATTGAGGATCCATTACACTGACACTTGGACTTGGAGAACCAATATGGTATTGAGGGCCCATTGGGCTAACACTTTTTCTTGAGGATCTATTTTTCCAATACTTAGTCTCGATGATCTATTTAGAGAAGACTTGGTCTCCAGTGTCTGTTGGACTAACACTTGGTCATGGAGCTTCATCTATCAAACACTTGATCTTGAGCATCCATTCCCCTAAAACTTGGTCTTAAGGGTCCATTCATCTGACACTTGGTCCTAAGGGTTCATTGGGCTAACACTTCATACCAATGATTCATTAGGGCAATATTTACTCCATATGATCTTTTACTACAACACTTAATCTCGAAGAACCAGTATGTGAATAGTTATTCCCACAGATCCATTATGCCACTGGTTGATTCTAAGAGTTGATTAGGCCAACAATTATTCTTGAAGGACCTTTATGCCAAAACTTGATCTTGAGGGTCTGTTGGATAAATAGTTAGTCGAAAGGATCCATTAGATTAACACTTTATCCTAGAGGATTGATGAGTCATCATCGGTTAGCTGTGTCGACGAGGCCTTGTTGATGTAGTCAACCATGTTGAAAAGGCCTCATCAATGAGGCCTCATCGATGCATCTCACCCTTGTTGACAAGGCCCCATCGACATAGTGTCTATCCATCATCTATAAATACATGCCTACCAACCACATTTATGGTAATCTAGATTTCAGTAGCAGTGAAGCTTTTGCATTTTTCCATTCGAAAGTTAGAATTTTTTCCCTGAGTGCCCACAGCAGGAGTTGTTGAGTGTACAGATATTTATTTGAGCATTGTTGTACCTAAGCACAATAGTGTGTGCAACAATAAAGACAAGATTTCTGATAAACCTTACAGCACTTTGGATAGATTAACTATTTTATTTATGTATTCAATGTTTTCAATTATTTGTTAATTTTTATCAATTATTTCACAAATATTTTCTAGCAATTAAGTTAATGAGGTTATTAAGCTAGATATATTAAATACATAAGTATGATCACTTTGAGCATAACACGTATTCGCTTGGTAATCCCAGAAGCGTTATTGTTTGGTATGCCTAGTATTGTAGCACTTGGTCATCCAATAGCGGATACGTGGGTTCAAGACATGTACAGAAAGTGTGAACGGATACTTATGTTAGGATTAGTTAAATTCTAGTAAATTAGTTAATTTAGATTAGTTAATCAAAATACTTTTATCCATATTTGATCATTGATCTATAAAACATAAAAAATGATAAAAATCAAATGCCTCAATTACACTTAACCATACCAACGAATGTCACAAGTGTAATTGGGAAGACAACAATTGACCTTAAGGCTAGATTTACTTTCTAAAGGGCTAGTGCACTAGAAATGACAAAGTCCACAAAATTTGATCGGATTGTGCATGAATGCTTCTGATTCGTATGGTTGGGCATAGGGGGTACCTTGCCACTCATCATTGGCACTGTTGTTGGGGACTTTTGTTTGTGGAACATGTGCTATTTAGGTCTAAGTGAGCATTACTAATATCATTGTATGAACCTAAAGGTCAATATCATTTCCACTATACATACAAATTATAAAAGCACACTGATAATTTCATTTTATTTTGCAAAATTTCTTCTTCTTCTCGCAAGCCTAAAGATCCTAAATCACTGGTCCCACAAGAATGCAAGGTGGTATACAGTCATCCAGACGAGTTTGTGCCAAATTTCATATTCATCCTACATCAGGATGAACAAATGTGACGACATGATATGGAGGGAAACATCTTGCCCCTTGATAGATCTGTGCCCAGAATGCTATTTAAAACCCTTAAGAAGTTGGGCATAGCAAATCATGAAGAATACATTGTGGATGGATATGACACTTAGAACTACTATCCCACTAAAACATAACATAAGCAAGATAAATGTCAGGAGAAACTCCATGAGGCTACAAAGGGGAAACATTATACTAACCCCTTGTTCCTACTAGATTAAGAGGACAATGAGGATCCTCCCTTGGAACGTTCTCAACAGGAAGATTCTCCACCCCCTCCTATTGATGACAAGGGTGTGAACCTAACCTTGTGATCAACTATTCATAAACTAGGGCTAGGAAAGAGTGATAGCCAAGGTAGGGACTCGAGTAAACATCACAACAATAAGGGATCTAAGTATGGTAATCATAAAAAGCATAAGAGTGGTGGTAGACACTACGGTGGTAGTAGCGGTCCATCTTCCTTTTCATCCTCTTCATCTGATTCTGGACATTCCTCTTCATCTAATGATTCTCATGGAAGTCGTCATCGAAACAACCATGATGAAGGTGATCATCAAAATAACAATAACTATGAAGGCCATCAAAATCAAAGGGGTGGCCAAAACCATCATTGGCATCATCAACGTAGTGATGATGATGAAACTTTATTGGTGACTCGTAGTATGCTCAACATTGCAGAGGCAATGAAAATCCTGACTAGGCATATGAAGGATAGTCAGATTAAGCACCTTGATATGAACAATATCCCAAGATTTGAGGGGAGATACAATTCTAATCCATAGACACATCTACAAGCCTTTCAAGATGCCTATGCCTTAAAAAACATAGAGAATGGGTGGTAGAAACTCAAGCTTTTCCCAAGGATAGTCATTAAGAAAGCTAAAAGTTGGTATCAGAATCTATCCAAAGATGGAGTACCATGTTAAAACTATTCAATGAAAAATATCAAATGTACTTCAGAGTGTCTAATCTAAGAAGGAAAATCCAAGGCTAGAAACAAGGAGCACATGAACCCTTGGATGCCACTATGGGTGAATACTATTCACTCCTACACTAATGCCTTGGCCATGGTTACTCTCAGAGGGAACAACTTCACCACATCATTGATGGGCTTAGAGAAAAAATAAGAAGAACCCTTGGGGTGTATGCCCAAGGAAGATTGTCTAAAATGAGAGCTCATCAAATCCAAAGGTTAATTAAGCAAGTAGCAAAAGAATAAGGTGTGCTACAAAAGAGGGAAAGTGCTAAAGAATATAACAAAGACCCTTCCATTAGAAAATGAGAGGTTTAATTTTGTGATGAGGAGGAGTCACCACTTAATGAAGTGGGAAATAGAAAGACCTTGCCCATCCAAAATTATATTTTTAACATTTCGACCAAGGTTGAAAAGTTATGGGACTTTTTGGATGAAAAGTTCCAAACCTCTTTAAAGATTGCCAAAGAATCCAAAGAGCAAAATAGTGATCATAATCGTAAGAGGCGAAAAGAAGCTGAGCGTGCCTACCAAAGAGGTAAGGGCAAAGCTACGGTAGTAGAGGAAGTTTTAGAGTCTGATTCTAATGATGAAACTAAATGTGACATCTATCAATATGAACATCCAAAGAGATGTTACCCTATAGTGTTACACTTATAAGAGTTTGTAGTGTACACATTAAATCCATGCCTAGCACATAGGCAAGCTCCAACATGATTGCCTTACTCTCAAGGCAGTCCAAGGTAGTTCCACCAGCAACAATAAGCTTACTACCCAAGTGGAACTCCTTCACAACTGTGCAAACAATACCAATAGTGGTATCAACCAAACTCATGAGGAATGCCACCGCCAAGGCAGCAGTATCCTTATAAGCAACTAGATCCATACGAGTACTATGTTTAGTAGCCTATTTCCCCTAGAAGTTCTATGAGTCATGCATCATTCTAGCATCACTATTACCCTCCTGAGTACCACCAAACACATTCACCATCTACTCGAGGGGAAAATCCATATCTATATCTTTATCATCCTTTACATACCTCTGCACCTACACCTCCACCTTCAACTCAGTTACCTCCTGCTCTATCCATGCAAGGTGAAATTCCTCCACAACCACAACAATGAAATGCTACAAAGGCTATACACTCACAACCATTTTTTTCAACCAAGTGGTTTGGATAATTGATCAAGGAAATTACCTTTCTTCTAGCCCGGTAGTCCTCTATAGCCCTCACAACCTACTTTGGCTAATCANCTCAAAGGTATTTGATGTAGAGGATGAGGGTGTTAGAGATGTAGGGCNACATCAAATACCTTTGAGTGCCCTTCAAACCAAGTGCCACCTAGAATTCACACTGTAATGTTAACCCATGTTATTTCTAATTAAATTAAGGTTATCATCCTTCCTACAAAAAGATTTGATCTAGGAAGTCCACTCATCTATCTATAAATTGCTAGACAAGAGCCATGTAAAGCTCTTCTTGACTCTAGTTCTAGAGTTAAGCTCATCTCCCATGATATGTACAAGGCCTGGAATCTACCACCTTTTAAGAAGAGCAACATCCATTTAGAATTAGCATATCAGTTGATTACTGTCCCTTTGGGATTAGTAAAGAACATTGTAACCATAGTCTATGGGTGGTCCTATCCTACTGATTTTCTGGTAATCAAGGTGGAAAATTGCAAAAGTGACTTCCCCATCATTATGGGAAGGGCTTGGTTAAGCACAGTCGATGTGTGAATGGGAATAAGGAACCTATCCCTAGAAATATCCAAGGAAAACTAGCTAGGCAAGATTGAGAAGAACTGTATTCCATGCATTGCATACATCAATGATGGGTGCAATTTCATGCAAAAGATTTGGTCCATAAAGAGCACATATATTAAGGCATGCAATCAGTGTGCATAAGAGATTAATATTCAACAGTGTCTGTACATAGTAGTCACAAAATAGGAAGGCACCCAGTGGCTAATAGTTGATTTAGATATCAGCACAATATGCATGGAGCCAACTGAGAGTCTAACATGTGCATATGTTGAAGGCATGAACAAAATTGAACAAGTTCATTTCCAAATCTCTAATGAAGATGATGATACTTGTTGGGGAGAGTTGGAGATCCTTGATCACTTCAAGCTAGAGCCTTTAGAACTAAAAAATTTACCAATTAGTATGGAGTATGCATTTTTAAAGAATGGTAAACCAGTCATCATTAATGCCAAACTTGCTCCTGAATAAAAATAAAAATCTTTGAAAGTGGTGAATAAATGGTCAATAGTCTTTGCTTGGTCATATCAAGAGCTAACAGGAATCAATCTAAGGATATGCCAACATTACATCTACACTGACCCAGCCATGAAGCCTAGAAGGTATCCACAAATTAAAATAAATCATCAAGGAGGAGATAAAACAACTCCTCAAGGCAGGGTTCATCTATCCAATTGTAGATAGTGAGTGGGTTAGCCCACTCATAGTAGTACTGAAGAAGGGTGGAAAATGGTGGGTTTGCATCAACTTTAAGCTATTAAATATGGCAACATTTAAGGATCATTTTTCTTTGCCATTTGTAGATCAAGCATTAGATATCATATCTAGGCATTGTTATTATAGTTTCTTGGATGGTCATAGTGACTATAACTAAATCCAAATCACACTAGAAGAATAGGCCAAGAAAACATTCATAAGTCCATGAGGGACTTTTGCATACTGCAAGATGCCATTTGGCCTATGTAATTCCCTTACAACATTTCAAAATTTGGTCCTAAGTATCTTTCAACAATAAATCAGTAGTGGTGTTGAAGTCTTCATGGATGACTTCTCCAACTATGGAGCTACATTTGAGCAAGCCTTAGACTAACTTGAGAAAGTACTGAAGAGATGCATAGAGACAAACCTATGGCTCAACTAGCAAAAGAACCATCTCATGATCCAAGAAGGCATTATGCTAGGGCACCAAATTTTACAAAAGGGATTGAGGTAGACCCAAAAAGATAAAATTCATCCAAGGAATAACTCGCCAATCAAAGATCATAAAAGATGTCATGTCATTCCTTGGACACACTAGTTACTACTGGTGATTTATTGAGAATTTCTCTAAGATTTTTAAGCCATTGGTAGAACTTACAAAGAAGGATGCACCTTTCATTTGCACCAAGGAATGTGAACATGCATTCCAACAATTAAAGGAGAAACTCATAGAAACACCAATCCTACAAGCACCAGAGTGGTCCAAACCATTCTATATCATGAAAAATGCATCTAACTATGCTTTGGAAGTAGTGCTCACATAAATGGACAATAAGAAACGTCCATATTATATCCACTGTGCGAGTCGAAGCATTGTGGGGGCACAATTAAACTACACCACCACAAAAAAGGAATTAATGGTAGTGGTGTACGTGCTAAAAAAGGTTTAGACATTATGTGCTAGGTTACAAAGTCTTTATACATACAGACCACAATGCAATTCACTTCCTCATGAATAAGCCAATGGTGAGCCCTCATATTATACAATGGCTTGTGATCTTGCAAGAACTTGATCTTACTTTGGTAGATCGAAAAGGAACTAAGAATGTGATCGCTGACCACCTCTCTCACTTAAGATGGGATAAAAAAGAGGAGGAGAGCCTATTCTTTTATTAGTTTCCAAATGAACTCCTCTCTACTAGAGCAATAAATGAAAAAATGCCTTAAAAAGCAATATGGTATAATGGCATCCTCAAATATCTTCTCACTCAAGAGATGCCAGAAGATTTGGATTTTAAGAAGAAGAAACAATTTCTTCATTAGGTCAAATATTTCATTGAAATCAATGGACACCTTTAAAAGGTGTGTGCCAATGGCCTGATCCGTTGGTGTCTCCCTGATGAAAATCAATTGCACATTCTCTAGGATGCTTATGAAGAGCCTTGTGGAAGCCACTATGCAAGAAGATGCATGGTCATAAAAATCTTAATGGCAAGATACTATTGGTGCACAATCTTTAGGGATGCCCACTAGTTCATCAAGTCTTGTGAACATTGTCAAGAATACAGGGGGATGACTGATGACATCAAAGGTCCTCAATAGTGGATTTAATCACTAGAACCTTTCAACATATGGGGCATTGACTTCATGGGTCCCATCACACCCATGTCTATCAGGAAGGTGTATATTATAGTAGCAGTTGACTACTACACAAAATGGGCAGAAGTAGCAACCGTTACTGATTGTACATCATCCACTGCTGTTAAATTTATACAACAAAATATCATAAATACATTTTGGGTGTCACATTCACTAATTTCTAATAATGGAACTCATTTCACAGGTGCCACACTTAGGAAATTAATTCAATGCTTAGGGGTAGAACATAAATTAACAACACCTTACCATCCCCAAGCCAATGGTCAAGTAGAGGTGACCAACCGAGAGGTTACAAAAATACTAATGTGAACCATTAGCAAATATAGGAAGAACTGGAGTACAAAACTTAACAATGCTCTTTAGGCTTATTTTTCAACTTGGAAACTTCCTATTGGATGTTCTCCCTATGAGTTAGTGTATGGGAAACTTCCAACGCTTTTGATTCAATTTGAGCTCCATACACTCTCAATGGCTTGTGATCTAAACCTTGACCTAAGTTTAACACAAAATGAAAGATTGATCAATCTAAACATGTTAGAAAAAAATCACTTAGTGGTCCTATCCTTGAATGAGGTGAATAAGGCATTTAACAAGCAGCATCATGACCTTAGAATCAGGAAAGTAAAACTTCAAGTAGGAGATAAGGTTCTTTACTAGAACCCCACACATGTACCCTAAAAGACAAAATTCCAAACATTATGGGAGGGACCTTATATAATTTATCAAACCTTTCCCTTTGGGGCCATGATAATTTACAAACCTAACAGCCCAAATAAAAAGCAGTTGATCAATATCCAACAAGTCAAACCTTTCCTAGAACCAAGACTGGCCAGTGTAACTACTGCCTCAATAGATGGACAACCACATTTTATTTTTTGAATCTCCTCCCTCCAACTCAATCATGGGGGAGATGGCCATATATGCTGACCATTATCATGGCCCATCAATTTTTATGTCTTTTTTTTCACATTTTTGATTTTACAAATTTTTTATTTTTACAAATTTTTTATTCTCGAATTTTTCTAATTTTATACCATTTTTAGTACCTTTTAACTTTCTTGATTATTTATACTTTTTTATATATTTTACTTTATTTTTTTCCCTTTTTCTTAGTGTGTTATTTTCTCATTTTTGCTAATAAATCTACTTTATTGTCATAGGACACAATGCTACTATTGTTGTTTACTAATCATGGTTTTTGATTAATGTGTGATTGTCGATGTCTAGTTTCTATTTTTGAATTTTGATGTTTGATGACTTTGACATGGTTTATTTTTCATGGAGCAGACAGTGAGTCCATGTCATCTGCCCATCCAATGAACTCTATGGTTTTCCTTGTTGTGGGAATTTGAGGTCCCTTTTCATTAAAGAAACTTTTAATCAATCGATGGCCTTGGTAGTTCTAGAATCAGGAAGGATCCAAAGGTTTGTAAATGGTGTAACTTTAAGGGGACTCAATACTCTTTATCTTGTTCTTCTTACTTAAGTGCTTGAGTGTTTTTCACAAACTTCTTACTATTCCACACCAACCATTGAAGGAAGTCAAAATAACGTCGTTGCATAATGTGGTTCCCATTCAAAAAAAACTATGAGAATTCAAAGCACCCCCTTTGACATGAATAAGTCCTTGCATGGTGTGGTTCCCATTTCAAAAAAAGCTATGGGAATTCAAAGCATCCCTTGGATAAATAACAGGGCTACAAGCACTAGTTATGGAACTCAAAATACATGCACCTATGCCTAAAGGTTCCCTTTAACTAAGGTCCTCTCTCTCTCTCTCTCACTTCCTACTCCTCTCTCTCCTCTTTGTGGAATAGTAGTTGTTTTGTGGAAGCACTCTTGTGTCTCAAGTAGGTGGGTTAGTCTTAGATTGGCGATGCGAAGTCACTGAAAGTGGATGGTTTTGATTTGGACTGAGGATTGAACTTCTGAGGTCATTTTAACCACAAATTCCATAAGGGACTTCTTATGACCTCAATTTTGAACTCCATTCCACCTTCTCTATCATCCATCCATGCTACCATAATTCACCCCACTATTAGGTTCTATGTTATGCTCTATGTCTTAATCTGATGTGTTGGGATTCTTAAGTGGATTCTTTTAACTTGGTCCTTACCTTGTCATGATCATTAAATTGACTATGGAACCCACAGACCCCTTAGTTGAGGTTATGCAAGGGCAAAAATGGCATGAGCTTGCTATGGGGAGGAACCACTTGCATAGCGTTTAGCTTGATTAGTTAAGGTTACTTACCTTTGACATCACTATAATCCTATATTTCATATTTTCCATTGTGTAAACCACTTAGTATTCTTTAATCTTTCATTGCATTCATCCATTAAATCAATTTTTCTCCATTTTCCCAAATTTATGAACTTCAACATCCTCTTCTCATGATTTCATACTATTCTTGGTCTTCTAAGCTTTCAGTTGATCCTAGTTTCATCAAAAAATTCCTTGTATTTTGAAAGTTTGACCAAAGTCAATGAAAGTCAATGGTGGTTAATAGCTGCATTGATGAGGCCTCATCGACGTAGCCAACTACATCAACGAGGCCCTGTCGACGAGGCCTCATCAACATAATGCAAAAATGCTATATACACAACCAGACACTTTGGATTTTTTTGCAATTTTTCAAAGCCCAAAACCTTCCAAAGCCCATAACTTTCAAACCGTTTGTCCAAATCATTCCATTTTTTGATCTTGCACTTATCGGAGGTAAGATCTTTATCATGGGGGCCGCAAACCTTAAGGTTTCTAATGAAATTTTTTAAAAAAATTTCTAACTTCCTACAACGGTTAGTAACCTTAACAACATAAAAATATCAACTCTTGTGATAGTTAACCCTTCCAACAGCCTTTGAAATAATTTATCAATGGTAATGCATAAATAAAAGTAACAATTGAGTTAATTAAATCAACCATAATCACAACTTAGCCAAGTGTAACTACCCTCAAGAGTTAAGGTATCCCAACTTTTTTAAAGTTACACAATAATTGCTAATCCATGGTCTTATTGTAATTATAGATGGTACTTAAACAAAAGTGTCCATAGGAAGGAGGACCCTCACAACCACAGGAGAAATGACCCAGGGCTAGAAGGGGCCAATAGGAACAAGGCCAAGAACAACAAGAGGAAACCCATGCAATTGGACCTCTTTCTGAGGAACCCAAAGTGGAATCTGTTTGAAAAATTCTAGAGGAAGAAATGCCTACTAAACAATCCCAATGAGGGGAAGCACCTAGACCCATGCCAAGGCTTGAGGTCACTCTAATGCAAGCCTGGTTGGACATCATCAAGTCCCGAGAAATCCAAAGATCAGTTCTTCAAGAGATAAACTTCAGGCCATTTTTGGAAAAAGCTCTAGAGGATATCAACACACAATTGCAAACCTCTCCCATGTGGCTAGTCCTTATGTCCAATGGGGAATGGTACATGGGAGAGACCTATCTCTTCTAAAATAGTCGAAGGCCATGGTCTATTCTAATAATCAAGGATGTTCAACTGTCCTACTTGATGGAGGCTATTGCATAGGCACTGGATTTTCTAGATAGTGGAGCACAATTAGCAGAAATATCAACAAAAGGCAATCTTGAGGCAAAAAGGTAATGGACCCAACGATGCTACGAGGTGGACCGTAAAGAGTATAGTGCGCTCACACTTGCAAAGTAGATTTATTTCAAGATTTTAGCCTATTACCTTAATCCAACAGTGAGGCCAAGCAAGATGACTACTTTCTCCACCTGAGCATGTGCTGCTCTAAGTGAAAAATTTCCCGTTAACCTTTCATAGCTAATTTATTTGGAGATCGAGAAGCACTTCAAGGAGAATGAATGTGGAAGGAAGACCCTGCCATTTCCATGCCTTAAGAAAAAACTTTACAAAAGGGCAAGCATTGTTCACTATTCTAATGATACTCTTAGGCATGCTCCCTTAGCCTCATGGGCAAAAATCATGAAGGATAAGACGTTAATAACCACTCAAGAAGAGGAGCTACTACCACCACCACCCACTCAGGAGACAACACCAGAAGTCTGCATATTCCTTGAACGTCTACATCAAATCAGAGAATAGCTCTTGAGCAAACAAGAGCAACAAGTAGGAATTAGTGGGGTGGATCCATCTATATATTGACTAGCAATGAGTCAACTTAATCAGGTGGCCCAAACAGTTAGCCAGATGGAGAGGGGTGGTCCCATTTTCTCTACCCAAAGAATGCAACATCCTTCAAGGTCGAATCCCAATGCTCGAGAGGTGACAGTGTCACTAGCAACATACCATCTATTCCTAGAAATCTCTAGGAATGCTACCACTTTCTCAGTGAGGTTGAAGGAAGGTGAAGAAGCAACTGTCTTAGTGATGCAGCACCAAGGGTAGGAGACAATGGTAGAAGTGGTAGCTGACCATGTAGCTGAAGCACTGAATGTACCCATGGCATCTGTACTAGATGTATCTACACTCAAAGATGTGTAGAAATTCACAAGCATGGTCAACAGAAAATTAAAAGCGGCCCAACACAAACAATTGCTGAAATGACTGGTAGGAACTGGCCAACTGATTCTAAACATCTTTGATCTCCCAGGGAACATCACCACAACCTAGTCAAAGCTATTGAATGAAAGGGGTCAATGCACCATCTTAGAAGAACAACTAGAAATGGCCCAAGAGTAAAATCAATGCTTGGTCGTAGAGGTTGCTGAACTTTGTGCCTGACTTGTAGAACAAGCAATCCTTAGACTAGTAATGACAAGAGATGAAGCTATCAAATAGCTTCAAGAATTATTTTAAAAGGCTAAGGAGGAAGTAGTAATGGCCATCTTCAAATAGTCCATGGTATAAGCTAAAATGCACTTAATCAAAAAGGACTTGAATCAAATGTGCCAAGAGAATGAAGCATTGACCACAAAAAATCATCTCCTGCATAATGTTAATGCTCAAAGAGATCAAATACAATAGGAGCAACTTTCTAGAGTTAACACTGAACTAAGGAAATTGGCCATGGAGAACTGAAATCTATCAATGGAGGAGGTGCGCACCTTGCAACAAAATTCTACGATTGAGATCATCACTTGGAAGAACAAAGCTCTTAAATTTGAGAGAGAGAAAATCACTACAGGGACTAGGTTGGCTTACAAAAGGAAATTAATTAAAAACAAATCCAAATGGCAAAGATGAAAGTGAATGAAGCCCTCCAATAACTCCAGCAAGGAAGAGAGATGTGGCAATCCATCCTTGATGGTATTGATGCCTACAAAAAAATGGAGATCTACTTGAAGGAGTTGTAGATCAAAGAAATAACAGAGTATATGGAGTTGGCCAATCTCTGTTATACAAACTTGGCAATGCTAACAATTGGACAACCATAGTCATAATTGGAGAAGCAAGTGGCTAGCTTTTATTTACTATATGAGGCCAAGTTTAAACATCATAAGGACACCAAGAAAAAGCTTGAGAGTGCTAATGTTGAACTCGAAGTTCTCAAAGGGAAATTCACAGATGAATGATCCATCACTAAGAACCTAGCCAGATGGAGGAATGACTACCAAGAGCTAAAGAACACAGTAAGAGCATTTGACATTAAATGCAAACAGTTCGCTGCCTAGTTCATCAATGCTAAGGAGTTGTTTCTAGCGATCTTATGCCCTTGGGATGTGCCCATTCCAACCCACATTGGGAAAGTTATGTGGATGGTTTATGATCCTAGGAGTAAGGAGGAGAAAATAAAAGCACTACTAGATGCTTTTTACCTCATACTTGAAGTTGTAGCAGTAGCAGGACAACTGTAGCTACCTCAACCACCGCTAGTGCATGAAGCCAATGAAGGTCCCTTGGAACCTTAGGAACCACCACCACCTTGGATAATTTGATCTTCTTCAATAAGCTTCACACCATCAAGGAACGTGTTGTCCAATTTTTGAAGAGTTATGTCATAGTGTTCAATTTTGTATCCTGAACACCACCATTTTTTAAATGTGTTGATCCATACACCCAAGCACTCCATTTTTTGTAAAAGTCAGTTTTTTTTTTGTTGAAGAAAAGTCAATCAATAATCCCATACCTTCTCAATTTTGTAAAAGAACTCAAGGACAAGTTTTCATTCAGTCATGGGAATATGATGAGTCATCATTGGTTGGCTATGTCAACGAGGCCTTGTTGATGCAATCCACTACATTGACTAGGCCTTGTTGATGCATCTCGCTCTATGCCAACAAGGCCTCATCAACATAGTGTCTATCTGTCATCTATAAATACATGCCTACGAGCCGCATTTATGGCAATCTAGATTTCAGTAGCAGTGAAGCTCTTGCATTTTTTCCATTCAAAAGTTAGAATTTTTTCCCTGAGTGCCTGAAGTAGGAGTCATTCAGTGTATGGATCTTTATTCAAGCATTATTATACTTGAGCATGACAGTGTGTGCAACAATAAAGATGAGCTTTGTAATAAACCTTGCAGCACTTTGGATAGATTAGCTATTTTATTTATGCATTCAATGTTTTTAATTATTTGTTAATTGATCTTAATTATTTTGCAAATATTTTCTAGCAATTAAGTTAATGAGGTTATTAAGCTAGATAGATTAAATACATAAGTGCGACTGCTTTGAGCGTAACATGTATTCGCTTGGTAATCCTAGCAATGTTATTACTTGGTATGCCCAGTATCATAGCACTTGGTCATCTAATAGCAGATATGTGGGTTCAGGACATGTACAGAAAGTGGGAATGGATATTTATGTTAGGATTAGTTAAATGCTAGTAAATTAGTTAATTTAGATTAGTTAATCAAAATACTTTTATCCATATTTGAGCATCGATCTATAAAACATAAAAAATGATAAAACTTGAATGCCTCAGTTACACTTAACCATACCAACGAATGTCACAAATGTAATTGGGAAGACAACAATTAACCTTAAGACTAGATTCACTTCCTAAAGGGCTAGTGCATTGGAAATGACAAAGCCCATGGAATTCGACTGAATTATGTGTGAACACTTGTGATTCGTATCGTTGGGTGTAGGAGTACCTCATCACTCATCAAGGATCATTAGTCTAATACTTGATCCGAAGGATCTATTAGACCAACACTTGATCTAGAGGACTAGTAGTCCAATAGGTCTTAGAGGATTAGTTGCCCAACACTTAGTCCTGAGGGTCTGTTAGGTCAACATTTGGTCCCAAGGATCTTTTGGATCAAAACTTGGTCCTAGAGGACCTGTATGCTAACACATGATTTAGAAGGTTTGTTGGGCCAGTACTTCAACCCAGAGGACTTGTAGGCCAACAATTGGATTTGATGGTACATTTGTCCACCAATTCATCATTAGGATCTACTGTGCAACCACTTGCACCTGAAGGACTAATAGTCCAACACTTATTCCTAAGGGTTAGTTATACCACCAATTTATCCTAAGGGTTTGTTAGATCAACACTTCATCCCAAGGGTCCATTAGGACAAAAATTGGTCCAAATGATTTCTTAGGCTAGCATTTGTTCCAAATGTTTATTAGTCCAAAAATTAGTCCTAATGGTCCATTCAGCCAACACTTATCCTAGAGGAACATTAGTTGAACAATTGGTCCCAAAGGTTTATTTGAATAGTAATTGATCCCAAGGGCTAATTAGACTAACACTTGTTCTCAATGATCTATTAGACCAACAGTTGATTGAGAGGGACCATTGAAAAAATAGTTGATCTAAAGGATCCATTCGGACAACACTTAGTTCCAAGGATTTGTTAGATAGCCAATTCATCTTGAGGGTCCCTTAGGCCAAAAGTTGGTCTTGAGGGTCCATTAGGCTAACACTTGAACTTGAGGGTCTATTTACCTAGTAATTTATCCAAAGGATCTATTAGTTCACCGATTTGTCCTAAATAACTACTAGGCCAACAATTGGTCTCAATGATTCATTAGGCCAACACTTGATCTTGAAGAACCAATATGACAAAAATTGATCTTGAGGAAACATCAGTTGAATGATTGGTTCTAAGAGTCCATTAGTCCAGAAATTAAACTTAAGAATTTGTTGAACTAATACATGGTCTCAAGTGTCTGCTAGTTCAGAAGTGGGTCTTGAGGATTCGTTAGATCAATACTTGGTCCTAAGGATCCATTAGGACAACACTTGGTCTTGATGGTCAATTTAGCTAAAATTTTATCCTAAGGATCTATTAGTTCATTGGTTGGTCCTTGAGTACTAGTGGGCCAAAACTTAATCATGAAGGACTATTAGTCCACTAACTAATCCTAAGGATTCATTACACCAACACTTAGTCACAATCGTCCATTAGGTTAACATTTGATCATAAGGTTCCATTACTCCACCAGTTGATCCTAGAGGACTAGTTGTTAACACTTGGCCTCAAGGGTTTGTTTAGTTAAAACTTAGCATCAAGTGTTCATTAGTCCACTAGTTGGTCTTGAAGAAGCAGTACATCAACACTTAACCTTTAGGATCCATTAGGCCATAGATTGATCCTGAGGATCCATTAGGTTAACAGTTGGTCTCAAAGGACTATTAGACCAATAGTTCATCATGAGAATCCATTGGACCACTAGTTGATCCCAAGATTCCATTAGGAAAACACTTAATATTGGAGGTTTAGTAGGCCAACACATGATCCTAAGGTTCCATTAGGCCACTAGTTGATCTTGAGGGTCTATCAGGAAAAAATTTGATCATAGAGGACTAGTACATCAACAATTGGTCCCAATGGTCCATGAATCCAATAGTTAATCTTGAGGATCCATTAGGCCAATAATTGGTCTTGGAGAATAAGTAGGCCAACACTTGATCCCAAGGGTCCATTAGGATAATACTTAGTCTAGAGGATATGTTAGTCCATTGGTTGGTCCAAAAGGACCAATATGCCAAGACTTGCTACTGAGGATTTGTTAGTCAACCACATGGTCCTAAGGATTTGTTAGTACACTAGTTAGTTTCAAGGGCTTGTTATGCTAACATTTATTCCTAAAGGACCAATAGGCTAACACTTTATCCTGAGGATCTTTTAGGTTAACACTTCATCCCCAAGGATCTATTAGTCAACTAGTTTGTCTTGAAAATCCAATATGTTAACACTTGGTCCTGAGGGTGCATGAGGTCAACACTTGGTTTCAATGATCTATTTGGCTAACACTTGGTCCTGAGCATATGTTAATCCACCACTTGATCCTAGAGGACCAGTATTCTAAGATTAATTCTTGAAGATCTATTTGGATAACATTTTATTGTGAGGATTTCTTAGTCCATTGATTGCTCTTGAACAACTAGTAGGCCAAAACTTGAACATGAGGGTTTGTTAGGATAATACATTATCTCAACGGTTCAATAGTTTAACACTTGCTGCTAAGCATTCATTAGACTAACACTTGGTGCTAGAGAACCAATAGCCCAACACTTGTTTGAAAAGATCCATTAGTTCAATGTTTGGTCTTGAGGATCTGTTAGACCAATAATTTGTCTTGAGGGTCTCTTGAAGCAACACTTAGACTCGAGGGACTAGTAGACCAAAAATTTATCCTAAGGATTTTTTTATGCTAAAACTCCATCCCTAAGGACTAATAGAAAAAATACTTAGTTCAAAAGGACTAATAGGTCAATACTTGGCCCCAAGGATCCTCAAACATATTTGTCTTCAGTGTCTATTGGGCCAACACATGGACTTGGAGGACCAATAGGCAAACACTTGGCCTAGAGAATCCATTAGGCCACTAGTTGGTCCTAAGGGTCTATTAGGACAACACTTGGTCCCAAGGATACATTAGGCCAACACTTCATCAAGATTATATATTAGGCCAAAAGTTCATCGTGAGGGTTCATTATGCCAACACTTGGTCCCAAGGGTATATTCGACCAATACTTGATCCAAAGTATGTATTAGGCCAACACTTGATCCCTAGGGTTTGCCAGATCACCAGTTGATCTTGAGGATTCCTTAAGCTAATAATTGGTCCTAAGGATTTGTTTGATCAATACTAGATCTTTGAGGACCAATAGGCCAAAAATTAGTCCCAAGGGTTAATTAGGCAAATAGTTCATCCTGAAGGACTAGTAGGCCAACACTAGGTCATGGAGTACCGGTAGGCCAATAGTTGGACCTCAGGATTTATTAGGGTTACACTTGATCCCAAGGATCTATTATAACAACACATGGTTCCAAATGTCCCTTGGGCTAACACTTGATCTTGAGGAATCGTAAGGAACCACCTACATCACCCTAAAAGGGATTATTTGTGAGTTGTTCTTATCCAATTAAGGAATTGACAATCTATTAATTAGAAACCATAGCTCCCTTTCATGTTTAGAGATGAACAAAAAATTTGTTGATTGCGAGATGAACTTATGCATTATTCAACCACTCTATCTCTTTATAAAATTGTCATCACAATGTGGATGAAGGTCTTAACCTTCATGATAACCATGTGTCTGACATGTTATCTATGTTCATAATTAGTGTCGCTGCTCGTTCTTGGTGTATAGGTTCCTATTAGATGATACCTGTGCATCTTCTTTAGAGAGTTCAAGTTTTTAGTTTTGGGATTAGGGTGTGTGTAGGGAATAGTCTATTGAACATGGATAAATTGAGGATGAAGATATTCTTGCCCTCGAGTGAGATGCAATTTCAAAGAGGTACCTATTACTACACTTTGTTTTTCATTCATCATGTGATGATTGTCACAAGTTCCTTGAGACGACACCTAGCCCCTCTTATTTACTTAAGATGAGTGTTAAACCATGTATTGAGTATCAGTACATAGGGGTTATATGGCTGGGATACATCCCTCATCATGAAGATGATTCCTCATGGTTTTATCTTGACATGGATGAATATTTTAATGAACATGTCATTTTGGAGGACATACTTTGAAAGCATCTTGCAAAGTGCATGGTCCAGAATACTATTAAAATCGTAAACTATATGCATTGAGGTTAGGTGCAATGATGCACACTAATCACTTGAATGAAAGAACATGGAAAAATATTTTCTATGGAAAAAAATAGTAGTTATATAAAAGCTTATTTTGGTTATGTTCCCTTCGAAAAAGAAATTAAGACTGATGATCAATTACCCTAAATGGAGAAAAAATAAGGATGGTGATGTGCAAATCATGAATGGAAAATCGAGTTTTGGTTTTGTTTCCTAGCTAAGGAATAAAAGGTACTTATGAAAAATTGAGTTTCCTTATCAAGGAATAAAATCTAAGAAAGATATATCTTGTTCCTAATTTCTATCTTTTTCTTAATCTCTAACATGATGTTGATCTTGATCCTCATCATGATCTTTATCTTGATCTTCATCCTAATCTTTATCTTCATCATTGCCTTATCTTTAATCCTACCATGTGTAACAAACCATTCCCTACACATACCCTAATCCAACAACTATGAACTCAAAGTCTCTAAACAAGACCCTTAGGCCACCTAATAGGAACCTATGCACCAAGAATGAGTAGTGACACCAAGGATGAACATGGATAACATTGGTTCCATGAACTTCATCAAGGATGAGATCCCTGGAATTGTCATGTAACAATTCCTTAAACAAAAATAGTGCTTGAATTTATATCATATAAGGCCATTTCACAGTCAAGATCTTTTTCTAGTTATCTCTAGACATGAAAGGGAGTTTCAATTTGTAATAAACATATGCACCTTATTCTTTATCTTTGTCCTAATCTTTATCTTGACCATTCCCTTCTTCTTCATCACCATTGTGACCCTGTGTGTGTTTCACTATGACGGATGAATCTCTCTAATGGAGGAACTATTCTCTTTGTTTCCTACTTCACTCAATAGGAAGTTCTTGTGTGTTCTAGTAGGTCATGTAATTAGTAGTCCATGACTTTGTTTTTCATTTAATAGCCATTGTTGCCCTTGTGAACAAGTTTTCATTGGGAAACTGATCTAATAATAGTTCTTCTTGGTCCTATGGTTCCCATTTTAGCTTTGACAAGTGATCTACTACTACATTTTCTATGCCTTTCTTGTCAATCATGGTGATGTCAAATTCTTACAATATGATGAGCCATTTGATCACCCTAGGACTCACAGTTGGCTTATTCATCTAGAATCTTATTGCACTATGATCTATATGGACATAAATGGGGTACCTAAGCACATAGTGTCTAAATTTTTCTCACGCATACACAATTTCCATAAGCTCATTTTCTGTGGTGGTGTAATTAAGTTTTTATCCAAAAACCTTTTTTGATCATCAAGCTAGGTTAATATTGCATCCAACGCATAATTGGAAGCATCTGTCATTATGTGAAAAAGCTTAGATCAATCCAAAGCTTGGAGGATTGGTGTTTCGATTAGCTTCTATTTTAAAGTCTCAAATGCCTTCTCACATTGTTCTATCCACTAAAATGATGCACCTTTCTTTGTTAGTTCTCCCAATGGTTTTGCTATTTTTGAAAAATTTTCTATAAACCTTCTATAATATCCTGTGTGGCTTGAAAACGATCTGACATCTTTGATAATTTATGTCCTTTGGGTGATGTTCTAAATGACTCTGATCTTCTCTTGATCTATCTCAATTCCCTTCTGTGATACTTTGTGTTCTAGAATGATCCCATCTTGGACCATTAGATGGCTTTTTTGCCAATTGAGCTTTAAATTGTTTTCCATGCATCTTTTTAATACTTGCTCTAAACAATCCAATGCTTGCTTAAATTCTAGCTCGTAAGTTATCCATAAATACCTCTACACCATTGCTTATTTGTTTTTGGAAGATGCTCAATACTAATCTTTGAAAGGTAGTAGGTGCATTGCATAGACCAAAAGATATTTTCTTGTAGGCGAACATTCCCCAAGGACTGGTGAATGTAGTCTTTTCTTGATTTTCCAATGCAATGCAGATCTAGTTATACCCATTGTATTCATCAAGGAAGGTATAGTACTGACATGCTACTATGGTATCTAAGACTTGGTTAACAAACGACAAAGGGAAATGGTCTTTCAACATTGCAGAGTTTAACAACTAGAAATTAATACATACTCTCCACTTGCCACTTTTCTTTAAAATAATGACCAAAGGGCTAACCCATTCACTGTCTGCAATGGGGTAGATGAATCCTACTTTCAATAAGTTTTCCAATTTTTTATTCACTACTTCTTTAAGCTTAGGATTCAGCCTTCTTTGTGATTGGCAATGTGGCTTAACAATTGGATCTGTGTATATTCAATGTTGACGAATTAGTGGATCAATACTTGTTATTTCATCATAAGACCATGCAAATGTTGTTGGCCATTTATTAACCACTTCCAATAATCTCTGTTTCTAATCTTTATCAATTTCTTATTATTTAGAAAAGCATATTCCAATACTACTAGTAGGGCTTTTAGCTCCAATGGTTCCAATTCAAACTTACTTGAGATTTCAAGTTGTCCCCATTCAATATCTTCTTCTTGACATGAATATGTATAGGGGTGCTTTTGTTGGCACATTTTGGCCATTGTATGAAGCAGGCTTTGAAAAGATTTTTTGTTTATCATCTGGGTTACTTTGATTTGAAATAGAATTTATTTTCTATTTGAAAGATCAAGGGTTTCAGAATATACACCTATATTTCACAAGCTAGTCCTTTATCATGATGATCCATTGGCTTTATACACCATAGCATATGAAAATGCCATGGGTTTATTTTGTGGACTTTGAAGCCATGGTTTATGCAACTAAGGTACCAAAACGTTGGAAGCCAAGGGAGATTAGATATTTCAGGTCACAACCATCAACTGCTCCGTGATCTCGTTGTTGCTGGTGCCTACGCACATTGCAAGTCTAGGCTTTTGTATCTTAGGTGGCGTGATTCAAGAGGCTTAACAGGATTGCAAACTATAACCCAGGAGACTACAGGATTGCAAACTATAACCCAGGAGACTGCAGTAGCGGCTACAACTACTGCTGGACAGTATGTTACACAAGTTCTCGTTTACAAAAATGATGTGGATGGACTGTCGCTGCAAGCTGAGGCTCCTACTATTTACTATTCATTGGTAGACCAAGCCACAAGAGATGCACAAATATATCAAACTGATGAATAGATGACATCTTGTGGCGATATTTACCTTAAAATACTATATTTGGAAAGAGCCATAATAAGAGATTTGGAGTTGCGGATTCAACCATTCTCAAGATATCTGCATACTGTAGCAAACTTTGTTGGCACAGCACCAGCTGTTACCGGAGGAGATGGGTTCGGATGTTAAGGCTGTGGCCAAGTGCATGAAGGATTCATCCATCAAGGGTTCCATCATCAACATTTCTTCCATGGCTATTCTTAATCTCAGAAATCTTCTTGGATCAATGATTTATGCCATTTCGAAGGCCGGTCTCAATCAACTTACGAAGATAATGGCCCTTGAATTCAGTCGGTATAGCATCAGGATTAATGCAATCGCGGCCGGAATTTTTAAGTCAAGCATAACAAAAGGCATATTTGAGAATCCAAGAATGACACGGGTGCTACATTTCCCGAAATTCCACTATGGTCATCCCTGAAACCGAAATAAAGGTATTATAGGTGGTGGTATCCAACTGGACTTACTGGACTTACTGCAACAGTTCAAGCCTATGCGTCGGAGATTTGCGATTCCGGATGGAGATTTGCGATTCCGGATAAATTTTGACGAACTGTTCACGTCGGATTCTGAAGCGCGTACAGAATCGCATTAAATTCGCAATGGGTACATATTTCATAATTTCCATTGTCTGGATTTGTACATATACATTGAAATGGTCACCTTGCCTTCATCGTATTGTTGTTGCCTTTTTAGTTCTTGCCTTCATCGTATTGTTGTTGCCTTTTTAGTTCTTGCGATGTCTGCATTTTGCATTAAAATCTTACGTATCTTCTCCTGTTTTGAATCATACCAAAAACTTCCTTTCATTGTTAAGTGGCAAGCAAGCAATCAAGATTCATGGCATCGGCATGAGACGGAACACAGAAAACAAGGACATACGAATAAATAAACAAACACACGGAAATCACGAAAGGGCTACTATGGTAACTGAAGGCCGAAGGGGCCGCTCTTGTTTGCTGCATTCGCCACTCCGTGCTTCCCAGCAATGCAAGTATGGGTCATACGGAAATCAAGTTTTGGACGGGGCGTGCGAGGAAAACATTGCATTTGCATAGATTCGCCTGCCTTTGGGAGCGTCAAAGGTTCCGCCATGATTCACACACTCACGCGTGTTTATTGTTCCTTAGCTGGTTTTTGCTCTTTTTCTCATCCCTTCTGAAAAAAAACAAAAAACAACACAGGGTCATCCTCATGGGTCATGAGTACGGATGGATGCTTGTTCAACTTTTTTAAAAATCTGTTCGCTTATAAAGCAACGAAGCCCACCAGCACATGGCCCTCTGCTTTTACCCGGGACCCGCCCCGCCTCCCGCCCCGCCTTAAACCCACCAGCACATGGCCCTCTGCTTTTACTTTCCCCTTCATCATGATTAGTGTCGATTTTTCAGCGTCTGAAAGGTTTTCGATCATTGTAGGTGAGGTGAGTTACTGGGCTGTGCCTACTTTAGTTAAGTTGTGTCTTCTTATAATGCGGTCATCTTCAACGTGGCCTTATGGCGCTACTCACAGGTAGTCCCTAGGGTGCTACTCACAGGTAGTTAGTTGAACAAAAGTACTAGTAGACCTGATTTGTCATAAATAAATTTGGTTGAGGATTGAGGCTTAATTTCATTTTTTGAAATATTGGATTGAGTAACAAAAGGTTTCATTTTATGGCTCCTGAGTAAGGAAATGGATTCAATGCCCTCCATACCTTAGCAAATTTTCTTCTTCAATTTAATGGTGATATTGCAATCTTCTGTGCAACTTTTAAACATTAACAATATTTTGGATTTACATTGTACTTGTTCTATATTTTAGAATGTATTTTTATGATATATGAGATTTACTTTTTTAAAAAAAATTAATATATTAAAATTTTCTCTCTCACGTCCCCGGCTACAAACCCCCCACTTTTTCGTGAGGCACACGTACCCAAACACGTTCAGAATCACACGTTCAGAATCATGAATCCTTGATTCCTCCCTTCCACAAATCGGATTCTTTTGATGCATAGTTTCAAGGCCTCATGCCAGGCGTAAGATTTTGCCAACAATTTGGTGGCCATGCCATGCTGCAGGAGGCAGGCGTAAGATTTCGCCAACAATTTTGGTGGCCATGCTGCAGGAGGCATTTCAGTACCAGTAGTTTTTGCAACGTCAGTTGCTCGTGATTGAATCCATGCCCGAAATGGTGGATTGTGTGATGCTCTATGAATATGGTTCTTGTTGGTCCCAAATGGGTATCTGTGATAGTTTCTAGTTTCGTGGCGGCGGTGAGCGACGTTGTTCCTTGACGAGACAGCAGATATTGCAAGCGCTGTTGTGTTCAGCTGCTGTAGAGAGGAAGCTGTTTAAGGTGCAGATGTGTCCTGTCACTGAGCAACAGCTCTGCTGGGTTTCTTGAGCAGATCATCCTGCATCATCTGCTCTTGGATCGGTGCCGCCTCGAGTGGATAGTGGTGGCTGCTGCTGTTGGGGCCAGCTACGGAACTTGCAAGTTCTGGAATTGGATATCAACAATCGTACTGGTCTACTACCAGAATCCATGAATAACATTTTGGGTAGTTTGATGGAGCTGTGGCTAGATGAGAATTTTCTGCAAGGACCCCTTCCTCCATGGTTGGACGGGTTTGGCCAACTGGAGGGAGGAATCGTATGTCAGCATCTGAATTTGGCTTTCGATCGGGTACAAGGCAACATACTGTCTGTCCTCGGTCGCAGGCATGAAATCAGCAGTATCTGAATCCTGGAGGCTATGGTCATACTCCACAAGTGTGCCTGAAATGACGCCGACGAAGCCTGCTACGCCCAACCAAAAAACCACCTCCACTTCCAAATGCACCGCCTTATTCTTCATTCTTAAAATTGACGTTGCTGCCCAGACTCATGCCAGAAGTACACGAAGAGCGGCATCCTCGGCGTAAAGATAGAGAGGTGCAACAAGACAAACTAAGAACCCTCATCCCTGCAACGCGGTAGCTACAAACCCTCGTGCCCATACCACGCGGCAAACAATGAACCCTTGCTCTTGCAGCGGACCAAAGAAAATCGCGTTCCATCTTTGAATTAAAGTTTGGATTGGAACATTAAAAGAAAAAAACTATATATATTATTACGGTGGGCACGAAGTTATAATATAAGTTTGAAAAGAATAATACATGTGCACATGAGAAGGTTACGATTTAAAAAAGGGAGATCTATAGACCTTTGTTTTCTTTTTCTTTTTTCTCTTTTAAGTTAAATTTTCCATGAAGGTTTTATAGAAGCACAAGTAAATTAAATCTCCTAGATATTTGTATTTGACATAACACTTGTAAAACTATAACAAAAATTTATCATAATTTCCTATCGAAGTTCCAACTTCTTATGGATGTTATGAATTAATTCCCTAAATATTTGTGGCTTACCTTAATATGTTACAATGGTTGTAACTACCCAAACTATAAAATGGCTTGAAGGGTAAAGCTCAAAGGGGGAATTGGTGGGAGATCAAGAAGAAGAAATTGACGATTGTAAAATGGTTTGCTAATTCATCAATTTAGTTGCTTTGTTTAAATCCTATGAATTCTTTTCTTCTCATTTTGTCTTAGTTGCTTAGCTAATGGTTTAAATAGTATTGTGCTTGACATTTAATTTTAGATTTTTCTAGGTTGCATTTAGAACTCTATTTTTGCGCAATATTAGACTTCTATTAAGGTTTACCAAATAAGAGCTTATGTTGTGTTAAAAAAAGCATCTTAAGCAATTTAATAGTAATGTTTTATAGAAATTGCCTGTTTGAGTTTAGGGAATCTAGAAAATCTTTAGTGCTTTGAGATTATTGAAACAACTTCTTTATTTTTAAAGCTTATTGCCTTAATATTGCAATTTTGGAATTATTAAATTTTTCTAGAAGTTCTATTGTTTGTATTTCTTGACCAATATTTAACTACCCAAATAGAAGCTTGTACTTTGTCATTTACAAAGCGTCTTGGTAGTTAAATTAAAGTGTCTTTTATGAAATTTCTTATAGAGCTCAAAGGGTTTGGACGATTCATAATAGATTGAATTGGAATAGCTTTATTGCGAAGTGTTTCCTTATGTCAATTTATCTTGCTTAAATGTTTGAGATTCCACACAAATCTATTTTCTTTTCTTTTCTCTTTCTAAAACCCGTTGAGTCACGCTCTATTTCTAGTTTTCTTATGGAATTTTCTTTCTTAGGGAAATTAGGAGTAGATTAGTAGAATTGTGCTTAAATATTTTTGTGAAGTTTTATTTGTTACAAGTAATTTACTATAGGAACTATATAGACTAAGTGATTTAACAAATAGGAACCTTCAACAACTCACAATATTTGACAAAGTTAGCTAAATTTCTTTTATGATAGCCAATTAAAGTTTCTTACACAACCCAACCATTTCAACATTCACAACAACAAACACACATGTACACATAGTTCATTTCATAACCAATGAGTCTATTTGGAGGCATCTGGGCCTTGGTGTTGTCAAAGACCAGCAAGCACCTAAACCCTATTTGAAAATACTTTCGCATCCTATGACCCCAAATGTCATGAGACTGAAGGTGCAACATTGGTGGTCTAGTCCCAAATGGTCACCACCAGTTTTCTTCTTAACTATTTTAACTTATTTGTTTTCCTCAACATAGGCACTTATAATCTGATTTGTTGGTTCCATGTATATTTTAGCTTCTATTTTTTCATCAATAACCAACCACTAGGTGCCTTCTTGTTTAGTGCCTCCTACATATAGACATATCTACACACACATTTCTTCTACACATCTATTACATGTTATATTACTTTCTTTTTTGATGATCCATATTTTCTACACACAATTGCATCCATTATTACTATATGTGATACATGGAACTTTGCATCGTTGAATGATTCTAGCTTCATCTTCCTTGGAAATCTCCAAGGACAAATCTTTAATTTCAAGCTTAGCATCCACAGTGCTAAGCCAAGCTCTTTCCATGATGATAGGAAACTCTCCCTAGTTTTTCCCCACATGAATAACTAGAAAATCAGCAGGATAGGACCAACCACTGATGGTGGCAATGACATCATCCACCTACCCAAGTGAAACAATAATTGACTAATCTGCAAGCTCTAATTAGATGTTACTTTTCCTTAGGGGTGGAAGATTCCAGGTGTTGTACATGTCATGTGAAATTAAGTTCACTCCTAACCCAAAATTAAGTAGAGCCTTGCATGGTTTATGTCCTGCTATTTGGAGATATATCAAAGGACTTCTTGGATCTATTCTTTTTTAGAAAATTTCTATTACCTGTATCCAATGTGTGATAGTTTGGGTAAGCATGATAGTGGTTAGGTTTGAATCAATAGAGGGTGGAAGCCTAGTGTTCCTTAGAGGAGTGTGAGTAGATGGGGTTGAAGTAGGTGAAGCCCCCATCTTTTGAACCTTTTCTAGACTTATTCAAAAGAATAGACATTTCCTAGATAGACTTCTTCCTGTGTGTTTACCATCCTTGTTGTATTTTGCTATTGTGGTTATGATGGTATCTCCCCCTGCATGACCAGTGGTGGTACTATCAGTAAAGAATTGGAAGGTTAATTTGATGAACCATCTACTCGTTGACATGCATATAGATTGGGATCCATCCTTGGAGTGGTGGGTTGATATACTCATGTGGATAATAATGTGAAGAAGTGAAAATTGAAGCATTTCCTAGAGAGATTATACATTGTACATAATATCCATAATGATCTGGTTACCTATATGGATATTTTTGCCTTGGTGGTGGCATAGCCCATGCTTCTGGCTACTACCATTGTTGCTAGTATTGCTCCTATGGTTTAGGGTATTGTCCACTTGGATAATAATTTGGCTAAAAGGGTTGTCGAAGATTACCTTGAGGGTAAGGTAATTGTCTTGGCATCTATGTTTTAACAAGTCTTAGGTTGAGTGCATATGCCCTAGACTCTTGCAAGTGGGCCATAATAAGGTAACATTCCTTAAGATGTTTATACTGGCACACCTTGCATCCTTCCTCATCTTCTGAACTAGAGTCAATACACTCCTTAACTGAAGCAACTTTTCTTTTATGCTTATATCCTTGTCGTTCATAGTCTCTTTTCTTCTTTTTCTCTTTACCTTTATTGAGTGCTTGTTTAGTTATTTCTTCTACTGTCTTGAGGATTGTAGCAAGCTTTTCATCCACTGAGTACCACATCTTCTCTACCTTTGTTGCTATATCATTAATATATTTTTGAATTGGTAGAGTTTTCTTTTGAATCACATCTTCGAAAGTTTCTTCTTCTTGCTTGTCACACATTTGTACATCTTATTTTCTGATTGATGGATCTCGGTTATACTCTTCAGCTGATTCTCTCTTTTTTAACTCACCTTTCTCTTTTACCACTTGATCTATTAATCTTTGAATCCAATGGAAGATCATCTCTAATAGTCTTCCTTGGGCATAGACCTCAAGGGTTTCTCTAGTTTTATTCCTTAATCCATCAACAATGTGCCTAAGTTATTCCCTTTACAAGATTCCATGGCCTGGGCATCTATGCTTAAGAGAGTAATATCTATCCATTGCTACATCAAGGGATTCATGTGTCCATTACTTCCATCTTTGGATTTTCTTTCTAAGGTTAGATACTCTTGAGTAAGTTTGATATTTGTCATTAAAGAGTTCTAGCATGGTACTTCATTTTCTAATTGATTTTGGTTCCAATGATTTGTACCAACTATTTGCCTCTTTGATGAGTATCCTAGGAAAGAACTAGAGCTTTTGCTAATTACTTTCAATATTTTGAAAGGCATAGGCATCATGGAATGCTTGAAGGTGGTATTATGGATCTACATTGTATCCGCCTTCAAATTTAGGAATGTTATTTATATCTAGTCACTTGATGTGACTATCCCTGATGTGTCTAGTTGGAATATATATTGCTTCCCTAATGTTAATCATGATGTGAGTGGCCAACAGGGGCTCTTCATGGTCATTGGGTTTGTAAGCTCTGTTGTAGTGATGTTTCCTTTGGTGCTCATAATGTTCTCTCTCTTCACGTCTAATCCTATCTCTTCTTCATTCATACTCATCCTCTTCTTCATTAGGATGTCTTCAATGATATTCATGCTTATCATGAGCCTGATGTCTTTTCTTGTCGTGATCTCTAAGTCTTCCTTCTCTTCTATCAAAGTCCACTAATGATCATGAGGAGGAAGATGAAGCAATTGGAGAATGATGCTAGTTGGTTCTCCTTTTATGACTCTAGAATTTATCCTTTTATGATTCTATAGAAGCTCTAGGCCTTGAACTCTACCTATGTTTAGATTCTTCTACCTTTCTTCTTAGTGTTGCTGCAAGAGCTGAATGCAATTGTACCTTGATAGGTTCTTCTAGAAAAATAATAAGTGGTTTTGAGTGGGCTTCATGATTATGGTGGAGTTTCTCTATTAAGATTGCATCATCATGAATTTCATCTAGGTCAACATTGGGATTGATTTTCTTTCCTTTACTATGTTCATCTCTTATCTCCATAGTAGCATCTCTTCGTACTTGCGCCTTTGTGGTTTGATACGATATGGTCATGTGTTTGTTCACATGATACCCTTCCTGTGCATGGCTCAAATTCATCTCCATTAAGGTTGTGTGAAGCATGAATGTTACTGAATGCTCTAAAGGAAAAACTATGTTTCCCTACAAGTCTCTCCACCATAGCTACTCATACCAATGAAAGATAAATATAAAATCAAGATAGTGGGGATTAGTATGATCATATGAAATCCTTGTTTTCATAGGTGCACTCCAATCTTCTTAATCATGTATTTTGTCATTACCCTTTTGTAGCTCTTTGGCAAGTGATAATGTTTCTTTAAATGTTGATCCATATTGTTTATTTGATGTTTAGTTGTGTGTGTATTATTAGAATTAATTGAAAATGTAAAAGATAAAATTTGTGGTTCTTGATACAACAAACTTTATAAGATTAACTACTCAACACACATTGACCCATCCCCAACAACAACACCAATGATAAGCAATGGAGGCATCCTAACACTCTACCATATAAGTCACAAGTGCTCATGTGTGACCAAATCATAATCCATAGATGAATAATGTAATTATGCTAGTAATTGATGTTAAGTTCATGATCGTTGTCTTCCCACTTTGAGTTAGTGAAGCTTAATTGTATGGTTTAATTCACAGTAAGGCATGGGATAGGTTGATGTTGTAGGGCTGTTAATACTCCTAGTCATAAACATAATTGGAATTAATTAAAATCTATGTTTAAGTAATAATAGGAATGTAAATCTATTCTACCCTACTAGCGATAGGTATCTGTGCCTAGTTTACCAATCACATATTGGACTCATGTAGCTATCATTGGGATTACCAAGTGGAATTACTACTA
Source organism: Gnetum montanum (assembly GCA_015680685.1). Lineage (NCBI taxonomy): Eukaryota > Viridiplantae > Streptophyta > Gnetopsida > Gnetales > Gnetaceae > Gnetum > Gnetum montanum. Next base: position 99,017 of record MNCI01024072.1, on the reverse strand, counting down.
AGAAAATCAAGTAATGCCACTATTAAACATTACATCAATGATGATGTAGGATGAGCTACAATATCATTATCATATCAATACAAAAATTAGTTTTATTAAATATGTAAGGTCATTCCTTGGTCACATTGCTTATTATAGGTGCTTAATCGAGAACTTCTCAAAAATTGCTCAACTTATGGTCAAGTTTACAAAGAAGGATGCATCATTCACCTAGACTAGAGAATGCAAAAGCGCATTCCAGTACTTAGAACAGAAGCTTCTAGAAACTCTAATTATACAGGTACCTAACTAGTCCAAGCCATTCCACATCATGACTAATGCATCCAATTATACTATAGGGGTCGTACTTAGTTGGATAATTAGAAATGTCCTTACTATATCCATTTTTGTAAGTCAAAGCCTTGTGGATGCACAATTAAAGTACATCACCATTGAGAAGGATCTCATGGTAATTATGTATGCCTTAGAGAAATTTATTCACTACATACTTGGATGCCAAGTTTTATCACATTGATCACCATGCCATTCAATTCCTCATGAATAAACCAATGATGAGCCCCAATGTCATACACTGGCTAGTGATTCTTCAGGAGTTTGACCTTATGATGGTAGATAGAAAGGAGACTAAGAATGTGATTATTGATAACCTATCTCAATTACAATGGGATGGCACAGAGGATGAACGACCAATATGTGATCAATTTTTAGATAAACTCCTCTTTGCTAGAGCTATTGAAGTTAACAATTCCAAAAATTCCAATTGGTATGATCACATCCTCTCCTACCTACTTACTACAAAGTCCACATGAATGGAACAATAGGAAAAAACAATAGTTTCTTCATTAGGCTAAACATTACATGGAAATCAAGAACAACCTTTACAAGAGTTGTGTTGATGTCCTAGTACGATGATGTGTACCTAATGCAGATCAACTTTGAATCTTCTAGGACACTCATGAAGGTTCTTGTGGGGGCCACTATGCAAGGATGAGGAAAACCATTAAAATCCTCATAGGAGGGTATTACTGGACAACGATCTTTAGAGACATCCATTACTTCTGCTATTCATGTGACAAATTCCAAAGATATGGAAGGATGACTATGCAAATGAAAGGACCCCAAAAATGGATTCAACCACTAGAGCCTTTTGATCTTTGGGGCATCGACTTCATGGGGTCCATCAACCTGATGTCTAATAGAAAGGTGTATATCATCATCATTGTTGACTACTACATGAAGTGGGTTGAAGTTGCCACCGTCACCGACTGTTCATCCTCTATAGTGGTATGGTTTGTACAAAAAAATGTTGTAAATAGGCTTGGTATGCCAAGGGCACTAATTCCTAATAATGGAACACATTTTATAAATGCCAATTTTTGGATAATTATGCAATGCTTTGGGTAGAGCACAAACTCACAACTTCATACCACCTCCAAGCTAATGGCCAAGCAAAGATCACTAATAGGGAAGTAACGAAAATACTAGCATGTACAATTAGTAAGTATAGGAAAAACTAAAGCACCAAACTCAATGATGCTCTTTAGGCTTATTGATAAACATGGAAACTTCCTATTGGTTATTCCCCCTATGAGTTAGTGTATGGAAAACTCCCAACTCTTCCTATCCAAACAGAGCTTCGTATACCAACAATAGCCTATGAACTTGACCTTGATTTGAGTCTAGCCAAAAGAGAATGATTAATGAACTTAAATGTGCTAGACAAAAATTGGTTAGTGGTCCTATCCTGAATAAAGTGCACAAGGCACACAATTAACAATGACATGATCTCAGAATAAGAAAAATCAAATTTCAATTAAAAGATAAGGTTCTCTATTCGAACCCCATGCACGTACCTCAATGTACAAAATTTCAAACACTATGGAAGGATCCTTATATTATCCATGCAACTTTTCCATCTAGGGATATGATGATTTACCACCCTACCAACCCAAAAAAAATGGCTATTGATCAACATGCAATAAGTCAAACCTTTCTTGGAGTCAAGAGTAACCAAAGGCAACAACACCTTAACTAATGGCCAAGCTCATTCTATTTTTCGAATCTCCTTCCAACTCAATTGTGGGAAAGATGACCATTCATGTTAAGATCTTATAATAACTGCTCAATTTTTCAAAATTTTTGTTTTACATCATTCTTTATACATTTTCCATTTTTCTTAAGTATTTTACAATTTATTATATATAGATATTTCATTGTTTAAATTTTCTTACATTTGTTTTCTTCTTTATTGCCCATTAGGACTTTGTTGCTTTACATAACTGCTAATTTTTGGAAGTTCAATTGAATTATATTAGCCAAATTGATTACTTAATGACTAGATTTCATCTTTGCATTATGACTTCAATTAAGGGAACATTGATTTTCTTGTAGTATCAAGTAATGAGCTCACGTTATCCACCCACTCCACTCAACTCCATGGTGTTCTTTCATCTTGAAAGCATGAGGTAATTTCTTAATTACAACTTATAAAAGAATTTGTGACCTTAATACTTAATAGACTTGGAACAAACCAAGTGGAATTGATAAGGATGTGGCTTCAAGAGGAGTTTCCATCTTTTGTACATGCCTATCTTCTTGAGTTTTATGGGTATTCTCATTGATTCCTCACCATTCCTAATGTTGATCATTAATAGGAAGAATGGCTTTGCATGGTGTGGTTCCCATTGAAAAAAGAACATGGGAATTTAAAGCACACCCCTTGGGAAAAATAATGGGCTACAAGCACTAGTTATGAGGCTAGAAAGAGATTGTTTCTCATGCTTAACGACATTCCTCTAAGGTCATTCCTAATTTTCTACTTCTTGTTTCTACTTTATTTGGAATGGTGAGTAATCTTTGGAGGTCAAACGGTCTAAATGTACCAATGCAAAGTCACTATATGTGGATGGACTTGGTTCTGACTAAGGATGGGACAATATCAGGTCACATTAATCACATGCTCCTCAAGTACTTCATGTGACCATGATGTGAGACTCCATTCTCACACACACACTCTCTCTCTCCCATCATTCAACTCTTAACATCCACCACCTTGCTGCCTCCTATCATGGTTAATCAATGTATCTTCTTTGGTATGTCCTCATTCTTTAATGACATCTTATGCAAATTCGATTTGTAACAATTCATGCCCATTAATCATCCTTAATGACTACAAACTCTTAGGTATTAGAGCATGCAAGGTTATTACGGGCATGAGCCTACTATGGGGAGGATCCACTTGCATACTCTTTGATCTAGTTCTATTAAACTTCTTGTTCATTATTTATTTTGCGTTCAATTCCATTATTCTATATAAGAAACATCCAGTTTTGCACTCCTTGGGCATATAATTATCTTCAAATTTCCTTTTCTAAACCAATCTCAAGCACTCTTCCATGATTTATCATCATTCTAGGCTTTTTTAACTTCCTTTGGACTCTAATTTCATCCTCAAACTCTTCCCCAACACTCAGTTTTTATTTTGGAAAAATTCTTGCAAATGGTTGTGCTCATGCATCTCCATTGACATATCTTGATGTGTCAACACAGCATAAAAAATATAAGGATAGTCAAAATTAGAAATATTACCATCTTCTATTTAGTTGAAGCCATTGTGAAGGGCCTTGGCTTGCCTAATATGGGGAAAACTTTTATGAAGATATCCACATAGGTGAACTCCAAAGCTAGAAAAGAGTGGGTCCAACGTTGCTACGAGGTGGACAATAAGGAATAAGACATAATAACCAAGGCAGAGCCTACATACTTTAAGATAGTAGCCTATCACCTAAATCCTATAGTGAGGCCTAGTAAGGTCATAGCCTTCTCCACCCATGTATGCATCACTCTAAGTGGTAAATTCCCCATCAACCTTCCTCAACTCATTTACCTAAAAATTGAGAAGCACTTTAAAGAAAATGAGTGAGGAAGGAAGATACTTCACTTTCCATGGCTCATCAGAAAACTCTATAGAAGGAGAGGCATAGCATGCTATGCAGAAGATACACTCCACCATGCTCCTACCACATCTTGGTAGGAGATGATGAAAGATAAAGCTATTGGAAGAGAAGTGGTCATCACCACCTACCTAAGAGACCATAACAAAAGCCCATGTAGCTATGGAAAGAATTAAAAAACTTCATGAGCTACAACAAAAACAACAATAGCAAGGTTTAACAAGTGGTGGAGAGCCATTGGTCTATCATCCAACATTGAGCCATCTCAATAAGGTCACCTAGACCATCAACTGGCTAGATAAGACCACCCTGTTGTTCTCTACATAATTGATGAGAGTGATTACTCTAGTAGTTATTCTAATTNNNAGTTACTCTAATTATTAGAGTGGTTACTCTAGTAGTTATTCTAATTATTAGAACGGTTACTCTAATTATTAGAGTAGTTGCTCCCAAGCCTATAAATACAGTGCCTAAGCACATAATTGGAAAGAAGTAGTTTAATAGTCAAGTAGCAAAACTCTTGTAGTCTATTTAAAAGTTAGAGTATTTTCCAAGTGCCCACAGTAGGAGGTCTAAGTGTGAATGGATCTTTATTCGAGCATTGTGTACCTGAGTACACCTTGTGCATGGCAATAAAGACGAGCTCTTTGATTCATCCTTACAACACTTGAGATTTTTTTTCTTACACATTTCTTTTATTTTATTTTCTTATGCATTTATTTTATTTTATTTTATTTTATGAAATTTACATTTTTGTTATTATTTTCCAAGTGTCCACAGTAGGAGGTCTAAGTGTGGATGGATCTTTATTCGAGCATTGTGTACCTAAGCACACCTTGTGTATGGCAATAAAGACGAGCTCTTTGATTCATCCTTAAAGCATAAGATTTGTTTTCTTACATATTTCTTTTATTTTATTTTCTTATGAATTTATTTTATTTTATTTTATTTTATGCACTTTACATTTCTGTTATTATTTTCCAAGTGCCCACAGTAGGAGGTCTAAGTGTGGACGGATCTTTCTTCGAGCATTGTGTACTTGAGCACACCTTGTGTATGGTAATAAAGATGACCTCTTTGATTCATCCTTACAACACTTGAGATTTTTTTTCTTACACATTTTTTTTATTTTATTTTCTTATGCATTTATTTTATTTTATTTTATTTTATGCACTTTACATTTCTGTTATTAGCACAACAATTCATTTTGCTCAATTAAGCAAATCATTAAATTACACAAGCACAACCACTTCGAGCATGCGTGTAACACTTGGTAACCCAGTAACAATTAATGTTTGGTAATCCCAATAGTGTTGCACTGGTTCAAGATGTGTACAGCAAGTGGGAATGGATGCTGGTGTTAGGATTAGTTAAAACTTAGTTAATGTNATTTGACCAGATCATGTGTGAAACGCTCATATTCATATGGTTGAGCATAGGGGTACCTTGTCACTCATCATTGGCACCATTACTGGGGACTTAGTTGTTTGTGCACTAACTAGAAAATAGGAAATCATTCACATCATTGGAAGGAACCCTTAGGGTTGGTTGAGAAAATAATAAACAAGAATACATTGCACACTAAATAGAAAAGTATGTCTCCTTCTTCGTATGGAAGCGCCTCACCACCTAGGTCTGAAATAGGAAATAGTTAGTGGTGTAATACACATGACATTGATCCACCGATCCCTCAACAAGTTTGAGTGGTATATATTCATCTCGATGAGTATATACCATACTTCACCTTTATCCTCCATAAAGACAAACAACTACATTGGTAAGACTTAGAAGGTGACATAGTGTTACCTCCTGATCGTTCAATCCTGAGCATGCTTCTTCATGCTCTCATATGAATTGGCATGCCGCACTTACACATAGAATACATTGTGCAAGACCATGAATCAAGAGAATACCATCCCATAGAGGAATAACATCAAAGGGACTTGCAATAGGAGAGACATCATAATTCTTTGAAGGGTAAGTGGTCCCAGGATGTCCTACATATCTTAAGCGAAAATGAGGGTGGTAAACCTACCTCAAGCAATCGCCCACACAATGATGTTCCTCCCCTTGACTCTGGCCAAGGGGTTATGTATCATAACCTTCATTCCACTATTCATAACCTAGGTTTTGATACCCATAGGCACAAAGGATCCAAAAAAGGGACACGAACACATGATAAAGATGGAAATTCTGGTCAAAATCGCGATCAAGGCTGTGACCACTGAAGAGAAGGTAGCAGACACTATCATGGTGACGGTTCTCCTTCTTCTTCACCTTCATTCTCTCCTTCAATATCCAGATGCAGTCATAAGGAAAAATACCATGGGGATAAAGGTAGGCAAACTGGAAGTCATAGACGACATAACCAGGAAAGGGGACGAGGGCACTCTAGAGAGTCACGACATAGAAGAAGGGAGAGTAGGGAACAACGTAGGCATCATAGACGCCATAGACAAGATGATCACAATGAACCCCTACTCACTAATCAAAGTATGTTGGACATAACTGAGGCTGTTAGAATTCCAACAAGGCATCAAAAAGATAGTAGGATCAATAGATTAGATATGAACAACATCCCATGATTTGAAGGGGGATACAACGTTGATCCTTAGAATCATTTACAAGCATTCCATGATGTGTGTGCCTTACAAAACATAGAGAAGAAATGGAAAAAAATTAAGTTGTTCCCACAAACATTAGTTAAAGAAGTAGAAAGCTGGTACTAGTCTATAGAATTGAAATCCTTTTGTAGGTGGAGTACTATGTTAGAATTATTTAATGACAAGTACTAAACGTACTCCCAAATGTCTAACTTGTGAAAGCAAATCCAAGGCTGGAAACAAGGAGGACATGAACCCTTAGATGCTACCATGGGCCAATACTATGCACTATTACATTGTTGTCCTGGCCATGGTTATTTGCAAAGGGATTAACTACGCCATCTCGTGGATGGGCTTAGGCATGAAACAAGAAGAATCCTTAGGACTTATGCCCAAGGGAGACTATTCGAGCTTAGGTCCCATCAAATTCAAAGACTATTGGAGCAAGTTGCTAAGGAAGAAGGTGAGCTATGGAAGAGAGAAAGTGTGAAAGAGTATAACTGAGATCCTTCCCTTCGGAAGAGGGGAGTAAGATTTTGTGAGGATGAAGAAGAGTCACCACTCGAAGAGATGGTGAATAGGAAAAATTTGCCTATCCAAAAGATGACATCAAAAGTTTCAGAAAAGTTAGAACAAATGTGTGGGATTCCCTAGACAATAGATTTCAAACTATTCTTAAAATAGTAGAGGAGTCTAGAGAGCAAGGTAGTGAGAAAAGAAAAAAAAGAGGCTGAACATGCACATAGTAAGGGTAAGGGCAAAGTTTCCATCATTGAAGAGGTTGTGGATTTGGAAACAGACAATGATAGTGGATGTAAGATATGTCAATATGACCATCCTAAGGGATGTTGCCCTATAATCTCACATCTACAGGAGTCTGGGGTGTATTCACTCAAACCACGATTAAAAAAAATGCAAACACCTCAAAGGTTACCTTATCCTCAAGGTAACCCAAGGTAGTTCCACCAACCCTTAACATATTATCCCGGTGGAACTCCACCACAACCAATTGAGCAATATCAACAGTGGTAACACCTACAATCATGGGGAATGCCACCACCAAGGCAACAGTATCCTTATTGGCAACCTGACCCATATGGATATTATGTGCAACAGTCAATCTCCCCACATGACTCTACTGGTCATGTCACTTCTCAACCTCACTACCAAGCCTGCGAGTATTATGGAACTCCCTCTCCTAGAGGTGATATTTCACAAGCATATCATCCTTCATATCTGATCACATCTCTTCCACCAATAGCTCCACTACCACCTACTCCCATGATGCAAGGTGAAATCCCTACCCATCTGCAGCAATGTAATGCCACGAGAGTTGTTAACTCTCAACCTACTATTGGTTCCAACAACCACATGAAGAAAAGACCTTTCTTTAGAACCAACAGTCCAACCAAGCCCTTGCAATCACAAGCGGTTGATTCCTTGGACACCTTAGTATCAATCAAAACTTCGGAGCCCCCTTCAACCCAATCATCACACTCAATGCATACGATCATGCTAACACATACCATCACCAATTAGATCAAAGCTAGCCACCCTCCTAGGAAATTATTTGATCCTGGGAGTCCTCTAATATACTTACAAATCGTTGGAAATGAGTTGTGCAAGGGTCTTTTGGATTCAAGTTCTGGTGTCAACTTGATTTCTCAAGAAATGTACAAGGCCTAGAACCTTCTTGCATTGAAAAAGAGCAAAATCTATCTAGAGTTGGTCGACCAGTCCATCACTATTCCATTGGGATTGGTGGAAGACATTGTTACCACTATTTGTGGGTGGTCATACCCAACTAACTTCCTAGTGATTTAGGTAAACAACGGTAAGGGGGACTTCCTAATTATAATGGGAAGAGCATGGATGAGCACCATCGATGCATGCCTAGGAATCCACAATCATTCCCTATAAATATTAATGGAAAATACATTTGGAAAGATTGAGAAGAAAAAAGTTCTATGCATCGCATTAGTGACACAGGGTGTAATTGTATGCAAAGGTCATGGTTTGTGCAAATTTTAGCATTGCCTGCATGCAATCAGTGTGCACAAGTGATTAACATACAAAGATGCCTGTATGCAGTAGCCACATGATAGGAAGACACCTAGTGGCTGACAGCTGATCAAGAAAGTAGTTCACTCATATGCATGGAACCAAGTGAGGGTTTGACTTGTGCTTACATCGATAGCATAGATGCATTAGAGCAAGTCCATTGCCAACATCCAAGTCTTAACCTTGAAAATATCAATCGGGGGAAGTTGGAAATCCTTGAGAAATTTAAGTAGGAGCCCCTTGAACTAAAACCATTTTCCACCGGTATGGAATACACATTCCTTAAAAATGAAAAACTGGTAATTATCAATGTTAAGCTTGCTCCTCAACAGAAAGAAGAACTACTGAAGGTAATAAATAAATGGTTAGAAGCCTTTACTTGGTCATATCTCAAATTAACTAGAATAGATCCTAGGATATGCCAACATAGAATTTACACTAACCCCTCCATGAAGTCTCGAAGACAACCATAGAGGTGATTAAACCCTAAACTGAAGCAAGTAGTTAAGGAAGAAATCGAACAGCTTCCTAAGGATAGGTTCATATACCCCATTGCTGATAGCAAATGGGTTAGCCCCTTAGTTATTATTCCTAAAAAGGTAGGCAAATGGAGGGTGTGCATAGATTTCAAGCTACTAAATATGGCATCATTCAAAGATCATTTTTCATTGCCATTTGTCCACCAACTCTTAGACACCATCGCAAGGCATCACTATTATAGTTTTCTGGATGGATATAACAAATATAACCAAATAAAAATAGCCCCAGAAGACCAAGCCAAGACTACGTTCACTAGTCCTTAGGGAACGTTCACATACAAATAGATGCCATTTGGCTTGTGCAATGCCCTTGCAACATTTTAATGACTAGTTCTAAGCATATTCCAATAGCATATAGGGAATGGCGTGGAGGTCTTTATGGATGACTTCTCCACTTATGGAGCAAACTTTGATCAAGCCTTGGACCCATTGGAGCAAGTGTTAAAAAGATGTGTAGAAACTAATTTGAGGCTCAATTGGCAGAAAAGCCATTTGATGGTCCAAAAGGGTGTAGCACTACGGCACAAAATCTCTCACACACAGATAGAGGTAGACACCAAGAAAATCAAAGTTATTCAAGGAATTACCCGCCAATTGGAAACTGTCAAATATATTCGGTCATTCCTTGGACATACTGGCCACTATAGGAGATTTATTGAGAAATTTTCAAAGGTTCCCAAACCATTGGTGGAATTAATGAAAAAGGACGTACCTTTCGAGTGGACTAGGGAATGTGAATTAGCTTTTCAAACTCTGAAATAGAAGCTAGTAGAAACACCCATTCTACAAACTCATGACTAGTCCAAACCATTCTATATCATGACTGATGCGTCCAACTATGCTTTAGGAGTCGTACTTACACAATTAGATGACCAGAAGTGTCCTTATTACATCCACTATGCAAGTAGAAGTATCACTGGTGCACAACTTAACTACACTACCACAAAGAAAGAATTAATGGTTGTAGTGTTTGCACTAGAAAAGTTTAGACACTATGTATTGGAATATAAAGTATATATACATATAGATCATAGTGCAATCTGGTTCCTCGTGAATAAGCCAATTGTAAGCCCTTGTATCATACGATGGCTTATAATCTTATAAGAGTTTGATTTAACGATAATCGATCGCAAAGGCACTGAGAATGTAGTTGCTGATCATTTATCTTGGTTGTGATGGAACAACAAAGAGGATGAGTATCCAATTTCTTATCATTTTCGTAATGAATTCCTCTTTGCTAGTATAGTAAATAATCAATACCCACGGAGACAAACTAGTACAGTAGCATTCTTACCTATCTCCTCACCCAACAAACACCACAAAAGTTAAACCTGAAGAAGAAACAACAGTTTCTTCACTAAGCCAAGTACTTTATGGAGATCAATGGGCAACTTTACAAAGTGTGTCCTAATGGCTTGGTTCGATGGTGTGTTCCCAATATAGATCAACTATGAGTTCTCCAAGATGCTCATGAGGGTCCTTGTGGGGGTCATTATGCCAGGAGACAAACGGCCATCAAGATCTTTCTTGTAGTATATTATTAGCTTACATTGTTTCGGGATGCCTATCAATTCCTCCAATCTTGTCAGCATTGTCAATGTGATGGGGGAATAACTGCTAGAATGGAGGGTCCACAACAATGGATTTAACCGTTAGAACCCTTCGACATTTGCGGAATTAATTTTATGGGGCTAATTACACCAATGTCCAATGGAAAAGCCTATATCATTGTTGCTATTGATTACCTAACTAAATGGGTAGAAGCAGCTACTATTAAGGATTGTACATCATCTACAGCTACACGGTTTGTTCAACAACAAATCATAAATAGGTTTAATGTGCCATGTGCACTTATTTTAGACAATGGTACACACTTCATAGGTGCAAATTTTCAAAAATTAATGCAATGCTTAGGGGTTGAGCATAAATTGACTACACCATACCACCCCCAAGTGAATAGTCAAGCAAAAGTCACCAATAGGGAGATTACAAAGATATTGACAAGAACCATTAGCAAGTTTAGGTGAGACTAAAGCACTAAACTGAATGATACTCTTTGGGCATACCACTCCACATGGAAACTCCCTACAGGCTACTCTTCCTATAAGTTAGTGTACAGTAAATTACCAACACTTCCCATTCAAACTAATCTTTGTACACTATCTACAACATGTGACCTCAACCTTGACCTTGATCTAGCACAAAAAAAATAGTTAGTAACCCTTAACTTGCTAAATGAAAACCAATTAGCTGCCTTGTCATCTAATGAATTACACAAGGCCTTCAATAAATAATGTCATGACCTAAGAATTAGGAAAGTTAAATATCAGCCAGGAGATAAGGTTCTCTACT